>UYYA01000220.1:0-85000 GCA_900624975.1 Angiostrongylus costaricensis | reverse complement strand
CTCCTCTGCTCTCCGCTCTCACCCACCTAATGTGTCGCCGAATAACTGCATTTGCTTGCGAATTTCTCAGTTCGTCACTTGGTTATTCATGAATTTATTTATTATTTCCCTTCGTGTTTTAGACGTCGCTTCATGTATTATTCTGAGTTGTCGACGAGTTTTCCAATTAGGTAGCTGCTGTATATTTGTTCTCTCGCTTTATTTCTTTTCGTTCCTATCTTTGCTCACTATTTCTGCTCTGACTTTTCTCCTCTCACCGTTTTCTTTCGCTCCATTCTCTGCTTCTTTCATCAGCTCTACAATGACTTTCTACGTCACGTCCCTCCTTTTTGCTCTTCCTGCCTTCTACATTTCAATTTTTCATTCCTATATCGCGTTTTTCTCCTTAAAATAGTTCTAAGTCAATTTGTCCATTTCTTGGTGGGTTCACGGGATTTTTTCTGCACATATGAGGAAAGCCTCTATGGTTCTATTCTTAATAAAGCACACTCTCTGTATTCCGGATGTCTGAAAGACATTTCGACACTTCTGCTTATTTTCCCATTAACGATGAAGAAATTTCTTCCATACACCCGCTAATCGCAATCTGAACATTTCTTTGTTGAAAGGTCTAAGTTTCTTTTTTGTATGCGGTGGGAAAAAGGCCGATGGCGTCGAACAAAACACCTATTGAAAACTTTTTGAAAGGACTATGAAAACGTTATTGTAGTCATTCAGAGGGAAAATGTGCTAGCCACATTTCCGAGTTGGACACCAACCTGTTTTTCTTACTGTGGTTTATCGACTCTACAGCAAGTACAATAACCAGTCATGTAAAAAATTACTGATATTCCTGAATAAAGCGAATACTGCTTGATATGGAACGGACCACGTTCCGGCCTCTGGTGTTGCTTCAGCTCAAGCGCATCTCTCGTAAGCTTTCACAGCCTTCAGCCATCACATAGTAGTAAAATTCACAATGTTTCCAAATACAACCTTCGCTATCTGTCAGCTAGTGTATTGCCGACTGGTGTTGGATGGTGAGTCTAAAGGAAAGCAAAACAATCAGTCAGAGAGCATTCCGAATAGAACGGCACTCCCGGATGAAGTTACTTCACTCACGAATTGTTCCACTGCGCTTTATTCTACCCGATTCCACATGTAAGAAAAGCAGCATCGCAGGGAAATAGCGGCTGTTTACATATGTGTATGTGTGACTGAAATCGCCGTGATTCTGAAGAAGGTGAAGGCGCCGAAAAATTAGCTACAATCAGGCATTTACTGCCATGCTCGTGTAAGCTTCTGAATATAACAAAATATTGAACACTTCATAGCTCAGAGTATTTTAACGTGCTTGTTTTGAAAAAATACATCCAGCGGAACTGCGCAGCCATTGTGGAGCAGGTTCGGAACTTCTTCAGTGTTTTAATCATAATTGCAACCGAGGTTCGCTTTAAATTACTTCCTGAAGCAATAGAATTTTTGTCCCACACCCAGTCCAAGGCTGTAAAGGCCTGTTGCATATCGATGCATATGTTAGTTTCGAAATAAAATCCTATTAGTTCGGCGTTCTTCTTTTTAAAAGGGTTTTGTTGTAGGGAAAAATTTGCTTAGAACCAGCTTAGAAAAAATAACATTATATTCTCAGCCCATCGCACGATGCCTGAATATCTACGTTAATCCATAGTACGTCGTTCTGGACAATTTCATTCTTCTTGCTGACGCCTACGGCTTAGTGCCGTTTCCAAAAAGTCGTTGTGGTAGCCTTTTCTAGCAAATAAAGGACATGTTATTACGCTGGGTAAAAAGAACCATCCGCATCGTAAGAGAATTTCCCAGCTAATGTCACTACATGTCACCACTCGTGCTCTTCGCCGCGGTAGTTCACGTACTCTGGCAAAACCGAATAGTCTCCGTCGCGACAACGACGACGGGTTCGTTCATCTTCAAAGACAAACTGTGGATTCATCGGAACAATCGGCTATGATACATATAATGTGAGAAGCTGGCGCTGTTATGTTGCTTGTACTATGTGCCATAGAAAAATGTTTGGTGTTTTGCATGTGATGCTTGTTCAGTTGTATTTATTCATTTGAAAACGCGAACGCTTTCGAATATTATCAGATAGGAGGTAAAGCTGACGAAAATTACTTGATTCGATGGGAAAAGCATCTAACAATTCGATTCTTTAAATTTTGTCTGAGCTTTCGAGATAGTAAGTCAAGTTCTTAATTGTAGTGGGCTACGGTATACCTTAAGCTGCTCTAATATCAGTTACAGTTCAGTTCTTAGTGAAATCGGAACACCAGCTGATTAGGTTATATAAGATGGATAATATGCGTTGAGATCCATAGGATTCATATGATTGCTCTTCCACCAATATCGGCGAAGTTCGACGCAAAAGTACGAAGATGGTCGTGCTGACAGACCGACTATTGGACGCATGCGAATTCGCAATCTCTTCGACGACATTTCCCTTATGCTGGAAGGTTTTCATGAATATAATAGGCTATGAATTTGAGTGTGACGTTTGGAATGGTTTAAAGCTCCTTTGTCTCTATTCAACATCCTCTATATATTTGTACGAAGCCATTTTCAGCTTATAGGAAGCACAACTATGGGAAAGTCATAAAAATGAAAGATGACCTAGAGAGTTCCGTCTGCTTACCACTCAAGCCGATTTGCCATTCATTGCAAGCCTGCATAGAAAAACATGTGAACGGATAATTTAAAATTCGACAGAGTGTTACATTTTTCTAGGTAAGTACAGGGCACAGAAACACGACGGTGATCATTTTGAAGTCGGAGTCATCGTCATCGCATTGGAATGAGAAATGTCAATGCGAATATCTCTCAGTACATTTTGAATGGCTTTCAAAACTCAAAAGATGAATCGAAGCAACAGATTCCTCACTATTACAAGTGACTTTGCGCTTATCTAGACAATTTTTCTAATCCGAAGATATTTCATTTATCATCCTCTGTGATCAACACAGGAGTGGTCTCAAAGTCCTTAATGCAAGAGAAGGACGAGGATTCTTTAACAAAATAGGGTTTGGTTTATAGTCAGCTCATTAAGGACAGCAAGGAGGGTTTTTCAAGGTAATATAAGCTGGTCCAGAGGTAATTTAATGTATTTTTTGTGCGTCCATAAATGATTCTCGCGTTTGTGCTATTGCCGTTGTTCTGCACAATCTCTGTGAGAAATGGGAATAGTTTGTGAAGAAAGGAGGAGGAATCATTAAAATATTTCATTAAACAATTGTCCGTAGTGAAGAAAAAGGCTAAAAGTGATGATTGTTTAGTGGAAGAAATGCTTAAGACTTCATTTTTACTAACGGGCGGAGACATTAAGTCCAGCGGCAATGAATACGGGAATGCGAAAGTTGTTCTCTCCGTTAACTGTTTTTTTTACTGCCTATTAGAATTCTTCGTGGCACGGTATTACGTGTCTGTTACAATTACAATGATGGTAAGATTAATTCAATGATGCTGAGATATTTGCAAAACTCCGGACGGCAGTTGTCTGCGGTGGGGAACGAACGCGCTATTGTCCTTTCCGAGGTGTAACACTTCACCGCGACACCATGTGGGTCGTTCGTTTCGCCTGTCTCTGGCAATGACCCGCATGGTGTGGTGGTGAACGCGTTAACTCTGGAAAGAGTAATAGCGCGTTCGTTTCTCACCGCAGACTGTTCATTCTGTTCCGGGATTATAATTGAGAACTGTAAGCAACACCTCTAACAGTTACTGCAGATCTCAGTTTCTCTAACCTTGTTCGCGGATTCGCCTACGTTCCTCGAATATTCTTCATAAATCGCTCTTCCCAGTTAGATAAGATATTTGCGCTCTAAGCATTCTCTTTGTGATAGAATCCTACGTGGACGTCCTCCTGATAACTGTTTGTTCGAAAATGAAGCGGAGTGTTGCTGAATTCTGCCCTCGGAGGCGTTCAATGTGCCAGAAAAAACAAAACTGTACTAAACGTTACGCATTCAGAACACATGGCATGCGAATTCCTCTAGCGCCGCACTAATTCATTCTGACCTTCTAGACTTCTCATTCCCCTCATAAATTCCATAATACCGATGAAGAAATGCAATAGCAGTTACGTTGGACAAATTGCTGTATAAGCTCGTATGTAATGCTGAGATATTTGCAAAACTCCGGACCCCAGGTTTATGCGGTGGGGAACGAACACGCGTTGTTGTCCTTACCGGGGAGCAGCACACTTCACCACCACACCATCTGGGTCCTTCTCTTTGCCTGTCTCTCAGCTAGTTCTGTCATCTTAATACTAATACTGTGTAATCTGTCATCTTATGAATCATTCTCTCATATCTCACGTGCACATTGCTATTACTCAGAGCCCTACCAGCACACTGAGAAGTCCTTGAATGAAAACCATCACCAACTGAGAAAATTTTTTTTCTGTAAAAACATCGGCCTTAATAATCACCTAGTGGTCGATAGCATGTTATCGATAAATTGATTTTTAGTTTTGTGAATTTGCTGTTATCTTTCCATTTTTTCTTCAGTCTTTTTTATTTCCTTACTTATGAAGTACTGTCTGATTTCCCGTCTACCAGTCTCACATCGTTTGGTCAATGTTAGTGCTCAAATGAAGAATAAAAAGTGGACGAAGGTGAGGGTTCATCATTCCTAATACAATTTGTCATTAGACTTTTACAAACTGCTCCCTATCTCGTAGAGTCCATTCTCCTCCTTTTTAGACATACTCTGTTGATCTCTGTTGTCCTAAAACATTTTCCTCTCTTGTAAATGGTGAAAATGCCCATCCTAAGTCATAAAAGCCCGTTTATTGCATTATAAGATGTTCTTTGCGCATCTGCTTCATTAGCGGTCTCATACTTTTATACGTTTCATTATTTGGAATTCCTCGAAGTGGGGATTTCGCTACCTTTGTTGAAATTTACAGTACCCCTTATCTTGTTAGCTCGTTTCCTATATAAAGATTCGATTACCCAAGGATGAGGTGTGTCGCTAGGAAAAACTCCGATTTCTCACTCTACGGCACACAGTGGAGCTGGAGAACTAGCATTTCCTAGTTTACTACAAACTACGTATCCGCATAAATGTTTTTTACTTACTTTGTTCTACTCGAATATTTTTACTCTCACCATGTTATTGTTTCCGCAACCCATACCTGCATATTTAAGCGAATCATTAGTAATTATCGAATTAACTACTGGAAAGAGACAAGTAGGAGTTAGAATCAAGATTTCTCAAGGAAGGCTGGCCATCAGTGGAAAATCTGTACTAATATAGCAGCTAGAAAGGGAAAAACGCTTACTTACAAATGCCTTTCATCCTTACGTGCAATTTTCTCACAAGAAAAAAATATTAATTGGCGAGCGATTCACATTCTTCGCTGCTCTCCGAGTCCTCTTCATTGTTGCCATTTAGCGGCCATCGTTGAATTACTTCATATTTGCATATGTAAATATACTGCTAACTTAATGATGAAGGTGTGTGTGTTGTGTGTTGTGTATATGTGTATGTATATATATATATATATATATGAATATTCCACGGATATTCATAACCTATTTCCAAACGGCTTTGACATTTGCAGGATTTTAAGTGCACTCCTCTAGGATGTCAACGAGTCTCCTTAAAACGAATAAAGATAAAAGGTAAAGACTCTTTTTAACTCTCTCTATATCACCCGTCTTTGCTGCTGTGAGATCCCATCCATTCTCACCTCCTGTTCAGTTCTTCGTATCCACAATACACGAAGATCTTTGAAAATTTGAATGTAGGCTCGGCAGCTGCTTGGGTACTTTTGTCTTCTTTATGAATGTCGTTGAACGCCAGTCGAATCGACTCTCCCTACAGTCTATGGTATAGCCATGCTTGGATAAGGGGGAGTGAGCACGTCCTAGACAAGTTTGGTAACAATGTTACGACTGCAATGCATGGTGTCGAAACAACATCGTGCTCGTGACGAACGGCGTCACTATCACTGCGCCATCCTCCCTCTTCAAAAATGAAGAAAATCCGCACGAGAAACTAAATAGTTTGACATTTAGTTTCTCAATGAAAAGAGTAACAGAAAAGTTGCAATGAATAATGTGAAATGCTCTGAATAGCAACCTCGCGATTGGTGTAAAAAAGAGAACAGCGGAAAAGTTGGACGTTGGAGAGGCGTCGTTGGAACGAATTGGACAGCGAATGGCTGCTCTCTCTTTCGTCATTCGACTTTTTGACGTCTTTCACTACATTACTACTACACTGCGGAGTCTCCACGAAATGAATTCTCGTGCTTCATAAGTTGTTAACACCGCTTTTCGATTTTTCGATTGCTTCTTCTTTTTATGGAGGTTGTTTCGCAACAGATTATCAGTTTTCTTTTGCTGTGCTTCAATCAACTATACTCAACCGTGACACTTACCAGTCAGTATTCGTGGTTTTTGGCATGATGCCATTCAGTTGTAAAGATCTACTATTTGTAGGTGTCATTTTACAGTGATTCCTACCGTAATGTCAAAATTTTGACCGTGGATAAGATTTATTGTAGCCTCCGAGCCACAGAAAAATGTTCATACAAAAACCGTCTTTTCAATACCGTCCTTGCAAAAACGTGCAGATTTTTCTGGTTTTATTTCTAGTATTGTATTTATGATCGTTTTCGACTACGGGATAAATGCGACCAACACGACTTACTGTGGGTGATCCATGCATATAATTTGCATCATAATAAAGTCTAAGGCGATTGGCGCTGCAATTCAAAAAGTTTACCGCGACGATTAAGAGCACTCTCTACACATTCCTCTACTTGCTTCCAGTCTTCAAATGTTGCTGACCTTCATGACCCAGATTACGAGCTCATTAAATAGTCCATCAAGTAGCGATATACAAATAGACAACTGAAAAGCACGAGATGAAGTTGAGATGTCTCTTACGAAAGTCCTGAATCATCGATATTAACGTGCGCCTAGGAATACGCTAAAGTATTGGCGGCGGCGGCGGTGGTGGGACAGGGCGGCACCGTCCAGCACACAATCGACCGTGTAGTTTTCCATAAATCGTTTAATTACAAACATCCATCGTCAAAGTTACTTTTACAGTAGCTTGTTGACAATCGTCTTCGACTGTTTCGATGGAGGATGCACTTGGACAACGCTATTATTGGCACCATCCTTGCTCGTCTATCTCGTCAATGAATGCAAGAAAACAATAAACGTGTAAATTTATAGGATATGATTATTTGATGAAGAAAAGGTGCAAATGTCTTGTACTTTATGTTCGGATTCTCACAATAATCTATTTTATATCGTATTAGTTGTCTGGTGACCAAATACAGTAGTGTTAGTGCAAACTGCGATTTGATGTATGCGTTTGTTTTGTACGGTCATCGAGCGTCAGCCTACTGAACACTCAGACGCCCTCATTTCGTCTTGAAGTATTCTTATGCACGGTCTCTTTTACATAAATGCAGGTCAGATTCTGAAATAATTTCACCTCTTAGGCAAAGATTACTTCACAGTGTTGGGTTGGATGCCTCTTTGTGGTGAGATCGCTTTGTTTTCTATTCGAGAGCAGTTTCGCAATTTGTTACCTTCAGTGTATTAGAAGAATGTTAAATCAATCTATGAGTTGTAAGGAACATCAGCGAACGCCGTGGGACTGATCAGGTATGAATATCTAGCGTTGGATTGATTTCGTTTCCTCAAGCTACTTCTCAGTTGAATTTCTCCTTCAGTGCCCAGTGTTCCTTAAGGCTCGGAACTCGTTCCTCTCCGCTTTTTTTTGTTCGTGAACAAACCATCTGGTTCTCACAGCTGTACTGATGTTTTCACACAATTGCTCTGTCCTATTGCGATGTGTTTCTTCGGCAGAGGGTACTCTGTCACATTTACGTGACGATGAGTTGGTTGTGCTCGTGAATAGCGTTCCACCCACACGCAGCGATGGCAGCTCGTAAAACTCTTTTCACATGGTTCAAGCACAGTTCGTCTGAAAACCTTTTTATATGCTTATGTCCGCTGTCGAGAAGAAAAACCGTCGAATCCATAGAAATAGCTAATTCACCTAACTCCCCTACCTCCATCGCTCCACACTTTTCTTTAGCGTAGTAGGCATGCAACCGTTGCGATGTGAGAAAACATGGATGCCGATTAGCCCTGAAAAAAGGAACTAAGAAATCCCACCTTCGAGGATTTTTGCGGAATCAAAACAGATTTCGCGAACGATGGAAATTCAGCTGAAGTCTTTGAGAAGCCCTTTATAGCTATGATCCTACTTTGTCGTTTGTCTTCTTTGATTTTATCACGACGTGCTAAGCATTATGATATTCTTTCCATGTCCCAATTAGCTACGTCTACGTAAACGCTTGCTCGTAAGATCCATTTGCAGTAGAACTAGCAATTGATTAGGCCCTTGTCTTCTGTGTTCATGAGCTGACTCGAAGCTGTAAATATAGTATCGATTCTAATTCATAGTGGTTTTTGATGGGTTTTACCACGTTCAGAGTCGTCTACTTTGTAAGTGAACGACCCATGAAGAATTTATATTAGCATTTACTAAGCATAAAAATAATATATGTCAATATGAATGTGTCGTTTTCTTGTTCAGCAATCGCGAGGTTTTTAAACAGCATACATTTACTTCCATAGAAGAACACACTACAATACAACGCCAGCTGACGTTTCGGCAGTATCGCCTTCTTCAGAGCCGCTTTTTCGTGACTTCCAATGAGGAAGTTTAGAACAGCTGATTATAGTCGCATGTGGTTGACGACTCAACCACATGCGACTATAATCAGCTGTTCTAAACTTCCTCATTGGAAGTCCCGAAAAAGCGGTGGGTTTTTCGAGAAGTTGTTGACCATGTAATTACCGAAGAGTTCTTCGTCTTTTTGTAAGTGTTATTGAAGCGTTTGGCCTAGTAGATTGTATATCAGCATACCCTTCCAGGCTCTGAAGAAGGCGGTACTGCTTGAACGTCAGCTAGCGTTGTATTGTATTGTGTTTTTATGGAAGTAAATGTATGCTGTTTAAAAACTTCGCGATTTCTGAACAAGAAAACGACACATTCATATTCTAATGCCGAGGTTAATAGAAAGTCGATCCTGGGAACTATGTCAATACAGTTTTCTTGAGCTCTGAAAAAGTGAAGTCTTGCAGAAAAACCAAGCGTACTGACTCATCGGGTACAAAAAATGTGCCAAATTGAAGTGCACGATATGTTTTATGATCATGCTATGTCTTCTTCAGTACTTGTAGTGCTTTGCACAGCTATTCTTGGCATAAAGTACTGCAGGTTTTCATTGGACTGATACTTTGCTAGTTGGGCAGAATTTTTTTCTTCAACGTGGTGTTGTGATAGCTATGCACGTGTTCCCTATGTCGTCAGCATCGCCAGAACCGAGTGTTTTCAATCGGAGGGAGCGACGGCTATCTTTGTTCCCGTAGAGCTGTGATTACTCTCACTGTTATTCTTTCTCAACAGTGTTTCTAGATCGAATTCATTCTCATCCCATGGCAGAGAAATTAATACATTGTTAGAGCATCCATTATGACTATAAAATATTGGAAACTCTGGCCTCTACACCATTCTACATGAGATTTTTAAAAATTACGATATGACAAGGTATAGTGAGGTCTTACCAAAAATACTTCTAATCCCTTTCAAGCTCTGAAAAAGATGATATTGCCGAATCGTCAACTTCAACGAAATAAAGAATAAAGTAACACCTGGTGTTTGCTCAACAGGAATCTTGAGAAAAATACTTCTTTTTTTAAAAATGATTTGAAAGTCCAGCACGTTCTTATGACGTTTGTTTATCATTTTCTCTTAAAATGAATCAGATTGGCACTCATGTAGGTTTCTTGTAAGAGTGTAGAACTGGACGTAATATCGCCTTAGATGTTCGACGGTTTAAGAGAGTTTTTGAAGAATCTTACCTGCATAAGCATGTAAACCGTTTGCCGTTCCTTCGACGGGTATCACTTGGAGGCTCCAACGTCGTCTGTGAGGGTCGCGGAGAGAACCAGGCAGTCGTCGACATCGAGTAGTCGGAGAGAAGACGTTGATTGATGAGGACTGATGGGTGAAGTGCTGTTTTGAAACAGTTCTTCACTAGAAAAAACAGAATGACTGGCAAGTGGACACAAGATATCATGTTGACCCACTGAAAAAACTTGATAAAGTACATTTAAGGAAAAGGAAGCGAGGAAATCACGAAAATCGAAAAACGAGTAAACTCTAAGCTTTAAAATGATGTCTCAGAGGCGTGCGAATGAAAAAACAGTGAGGGAAAACGCTTTAAGCTTTTATATTGCGAAATCTAATGCTTTATCTGGAATAAAGTAATCTAATATTGTTTTATACAGGTGAACGGTTATATTACATGTTATAAAATTTGTTTTATATGGATCTATTTTATATCTTACAACAGTTACTTAATTTATTTTATTTACGTGTGGTGCAGTGGTCGGAGGCGCCCTGCAGCACACACATGGAATCGACGCACGCGCCGGTGGCTCACCAAGCCTTCCATCGCTCCGAGGTCGGCAAATTAGCACCAGATTTGTCTGGGAGGATAGCAGCACAAATATCGGCAGACCACCGCGAGTCATTCGAGTCAGTCGAGTCTAAAAGCCAGATATGCATTCAATCCTATGCTTGATGAAGTCGAATGCGTGCCGCATCTCTCAGGGATTGATCAACGCCGAGAGCTTTGTCCTTTTTTATTTAGCTTTGTGTCACCTACATCAAACCTAAGGCGATCACTAAGATCTAGCAACTAGCAACTCATGAGGAAGACTCATGAAATTATCGCTATGAATTTGACAGCATAAAAAGAATCTATTTCTAATGTGTACAACAACCTGGACACTCCTCTAGTGATCTTTGCGAACCTTATTTGATACACTTTCCAAGCGAATATAACGTTATTCACTGACTTGTATCACTGTTATCACTTCACATGCTGTTCAGGTGTTATCACGTTCTTAATGTAAAACCCAGTCATTCTATGAACCACGAAGCATCTTCCGTTATCTGTCGTTTTTTTCAGTTAATCAGTTAATCAAACTCTTCGTCTAACTGATATTTCTTATCTCTGACGAAGAAGAAATGGATAGTTTTGTCACATTGCTCAAAGTTCTCTCCAAATATTACTACTCATCAGGTGAATACGATCGATTAGATCCCTGAACAACCTGTAGTGAATCAGAGCTCTCGTCTCAACTATGTCAATTGATGCTTTCGTTTCAGTTCGTGATTAGTGATATGTTCCCAACTGTGATCCGAAGATGTGTCTACACTATTTCGTAGATAGTCGTCGAGCGCTTTCTTTCTAGAATTTGTCTGTGTGGAAGAGAAGCCTTAGATAAAGTCCTATGAGAACCCTAAAACAAATCAATTGATGACATTATCGCTAACGTTAATTTCCATGAAGATGACAATTTCATAAGTCAGATGACGTAATAACGCTATGAGACTTAGTCAGTGTTGGGCATGTAAAGTATGCGACACTTCGTCGGAGTGTTCAGTCGTCCGTCAAGTAAGCAATGTCATCAGAGCGCTTATTGCACCCTTCTTAGCAGATGACAACGACACGTTTCCTTAATTTTAGGATACTTAGTCCAGTAGAGTTTCAAAATTTAGACGTATTTTACAAGCATCAATGCATACGTTTATTCCAAACGTGCAAGTTTTTCTAGAGATTCTGACTCTAACTCAGAGAAGTTGCATGTGCTTCATAAGTCTGGATTTGAGGAAAAAAAAGGTGCCAGTCTTTGGACAAGAAACGGTGCTTACCAAGAGAATGATGGAAATAAAATGCGACATTGCGGACAGGAGAACAAATTTCGCTAGTTGCCTTTATCACAGTTATCATAGATAGGTCTTCGTTTAAGCTTGCCTGTTTTTGATTAGCTGACTGATGATCACCCGAATGTCGTTGCCATTTTTAGCCACACCAAGGTCAGCTGATTCCATAAATGGCATCGTAACGATCGCCGTTTTCTAGTGGTTTCCTCTCATCATCAAGCTCTCTTCACTGAAATTTCCGTTCTCTTATCACTAATGTAGACGGTTTGGTTATATTCATAGACTAAATTGACCAACGTAGACAATTAATCTGACTAGTCTCTATTTCCGCCCTGTGAGAGCGTTTAATGAACCTTGCTATAATCTGGTTATCTTCGCGGACTTATCAAACATCCTCTATTCATTTAATCACATTCATTATAGTCGAGTGATAGAAATCAAGCGTCCAATTCAAGTGTGAACCCGTTCGGTTTCATCGCCTCGTCAACTCCTTTCACTGATTATTTTTTCTCCCGTTGATGCCTCAAAGATGAAGACAAATACCTCTAGTTAATGAGGAAGTATAGCTGAACTGTGTTTAGATATGATGAGATATGAAGCTCTACGATTTTCTCGAATTCGGTATTGGTGAACATTCATCACCTGTGGATATGAAGCACTGATGGACCACAAAGTGGCCGTTGTTGTACAACCACCAAACATCAACGGAACAATGGGCGCTTTTATGATCAATTCATTTGTCATCAAATCATCGACAGAGATAAAATTAATAAAAACATATGATTATCGCTTTCTATTGTGTCCCTATTTCTACATTTTTCATTAAATCCTTTTGAATGGGTGATTCGCAAATCTGACTTCATTTTAAAAATCCAGACCCACTCTCTACCAGCGACCCGGCAAACAACCAGTCCCTCGCCTGTAATGGTGCCGCACTTGTTCGCAAACAACGTGGCCAGACTGCTCACATTTCCTCTTTGAATCTCCTCACCAATTTCTCTTCATCGACCGACATCTGACCACACCCAAGTCAGCCCAATCGAGAACACTTTGATTGGCACTTATAAAGAAGCGGCGATGTGAAGAAAAGTGTTCTTTTCGGCCGAACTTTTATTATCGTCCGAAATCGCATAGAAAATAGAGGCTTGAAGAAAGAAGTCATTCCTTACGATGTTTTTGAGTCTACGCAGTCGCACCTAGTCGAGTAGAGTGAGGAAACACACAAGTGAGGTCTACTTCGCTGTTACTTACAGTCACTCCTATGGAAATCCAACTCGAATCATTGCTACTACATCATGCTATAATTACATCGCTGTTTTTCTTTATAAGTGTGGGAAGCTCTAAAGAAGACTATGCCACCGAATCGTTAGCCACAATGAAGTTTTATGACGCCATCGTATAATCTTGTCAGTAAACGATAACACTAATCATCTTTGCCGAGGTTAAATGAAAGACGATATTGAAAATATTCGCTGACTTCACTCACAACTCACCGCCTGGCTTTCAAACGCTCTTGAATAAGAAAATTTCCCCAATTTTCTTATCAACTCGACATTACCTCTTCTTGGCTCTAAACCTTAGCTCCAGTTTAGTTGTTCGTAGTATTCCTTTCTTAATAAAAGTTTGTTGTCTTACATCATGTCATAATTACATCACTGTTCTCCTATGTCGCTGTAGAAAACAATTTCAGACTGATTGAAACTGTTCTTCAAATTCTGAAAGGTCGCTATGTTTTAAGAAGCCTTTCAGCCTTAGTTTTCTTCAGCGCTACATAAAACGAAAAGAAATTCTGAATGTCGAACCTATTAGGGTATGCGTTTTCACATCTTGAAACTCTTCAACTGCATTCTCATTGTCTTCTAGCTGAACATTTACTGACTACGCTTCATCAGAACGTTTATCTCGCCTATTTATGCTCATTTATCACAACAATTTTGTTATTATACGTCTGAACTGATATCACTCACCATCAAAACGAATGTTTAGGAACGCCGATGATTTCACACTACGGGTCGCCTCGACAGATCGTACGGTGACATGTCGTTGTTTAGTCAGCCTGCGCACACTAAAACATCCACTATCACGTTTCCTCCGATTAAAATCTTTAAAGTAACATCTTTTTTTCGGCCTTGGTAAACATCATATTCTTTGTCCTTAATGGCTGTGCTATTTATGGCGATCATTGTTGCCGCCTATTGAAGGAAATGAATGGGCGCTGATTGAAAAATCGCAAATATGCGATCTTTTTACGTGTATTGAATCAGAGCGCTATTGTAAATATATAACGGCTGCGTATTCAAAACAATTTCTAAATATTTATTCAGACCGTCTCCATCGACAGAGATGTTGCTCTCTAAGTGTGTTCAGCTGGTCGCTTTATCGTCCGCGCTTTACCACAACGCCATGGTCGACCAGCTAGCACTTTTATAATACTTTTTTGTAATTTATTTATTTTATTTCATATGATTTGTATTCACGTCCACTGTGCGGGTCCTACTTCACACATTCGGTTCGTTTCCTCGCATCCATTTTCCACGAAAGTCTTCCGACTTTTACGTGTGGCTTCGGTTGCTGCTTGAGGATTTTCATTCCATCTTGAATGTCGTAAAATACTGGTCGAGCAGACCTGAAATAGCTGGGCTGGAGCGTTCCCAGCTTGATTGCAAAGAGTGATTTTTTCCAAACAAGTTCGATACCAATTTCCCGACCTCAGAGGGATGAGGGCTTGGTTGGTCTGGAGCGGAATCTAACTAGCACCATGCTCGTGATGACGGTTATCACTACCACTGTGCTATCCGTCCACTATAATTTTTTTGTAACTAGGCAAAATTCTGTGATGCGCTTTTGTCGATGGTTTCCGATACAATGCGAAGAATTCTGTCTCATCAACCGTTCTAGGATGTGGAACAGCTCACTTAAGTCATTGACCCTCAGTGAAATCGCCTTTGTTCTCCGGGTTCTTCCTACTCACTTTTTGTGACTTTGATAAGTTAGAAATTCCTTCAACTTTTTTTCTCCTTTTCTACTTTCTTGACTTTTACATTCTCACATAGCCAAACGTCACGTGTGTCACATTTTACTGATCCCAGTACTTCTCGAATTCAATTCGCTTCCTCCCATCAGTCATCCACGACCGTCTTCGAATTTATGTATGGGTTCGCCTGCTGCTTGAGGATAATTTTCGGCTTTGTCAAGAATGTCGCTTATTGTTGGTCGAGCCGATTCCATCTGAAATTCTAGGATAGCCTTGCCAAAGCGTACCAACGTGGATTAGAGGGAGTGAGCTTGCACCAGAGAGGTCTTGTTCCAATTTCTCTGTACTAGAAAATCTTATTGGGAATAGCGTCATCGTTACCAGCGCCATCGGTTACTCAGTTGAGTAGGCTCGATTTGACTATGTTGATTAAACTTCTTTAAGTCACTTTTGAATTTTTTCCTTCTCTCAGTTCCTCAATCTAAGGTTCGGTGAACAACTGTTAACACATATTTGTAAATTCGTCACGCTCTATGAATACTACGTTCATAGCGATATTATCAAGTACTTTTATTGCATTAACACAATTATCCTTTTCTAGTCACAGTATTCGCCTCTGTTAAAATTTTTTCGTCTATTTTAAATGTTTGAAAAAATGATAGAGATATAAGTGTTTTTGAGCATGGCTGAATGATATTCTTTTGCAGATAAAAAAGCTTTCGGTATTAGAATTAAGTAGATTCGTAGGACTGCCTGTATATCCCGAGGTCGTTGGAATTATCATTAAGTGGAATCGTGGGAATAACTTTGTATCCGTGTTTTTGTTGAGCTTAGTTTTTGTCGCAACAATATCGAAATGTGTTGATTATCCGGCTAATTGACAAATTATAACTCTGCCAAACGACTTTCGTTTCACATTCCTCTCGGCCGTGTTTTAACCTATAGGTGCTATCACCAATCACCTGGATTCGTCAACACTATGATGGTGAACACATTAACCCCGGAAAGGGTAACATCGCGTTCGCTCCCCACCGCAGACACCTGTGGTCTGGAGTTTTGCAAATATCTCAGCATTATTGTAGTTATATTTCACATCATACCCTGCCATAAAAAAAGAATAGGTAGCAAGTAAAGAGTGGCTACATTATCCTTATAGAGTTCGTTTCTTGGCATTGTCTCTACAAAACCTGATTTGAACCCCAATTCCTTTTCGTTCTACACGTTTTTGCACTACAGTTCAGTCCTAGAGGCCTCAATGAAGTCACAATAGCTTTGGCCAGCATCTTTAGGACAAAACGGCTACCGTAATCTTCCGGGTTTGATAGTGCTGAAAAATACGCAGATTATTGTTTCGGAGCCACTTTACACGTGCTCGTAATACAGCTCAACGTCGTACACTTCCAATTTCTCGTTCTTTTACCATTTTACGCCACAACTGATAGCGGTCGTAGACATTTCTCTAACCAATTCAATGGGCTTTTGTAACCGTAACCAGTGTAGTTACGGCCTATCGACCACTCAGAGAAGACTCATTTTGTGTCGAATCATCTGTTATGACACTATTATTCATGCATTGTGTTTATCATGGAAATCGATCGCTACCTCCTAGAATCCGCGATGAAAAACACGCCCTAATCTCTTGTCATACCCGCTATCACCATCTGCTTTGTCAGTGTTTTTTGATAAGAACACCGTTCAACAAGGTCTCTACTTTCCTTGTAAACACTTTTCTATTCATATTACAAACTCTGGAAGTCGTGGAATTGTGGAAGTCTCTGGAATAAAAACATTCGTTCTCCCTCATTAATTTTCGCCCTGGATTTTCTCACTGAGGAAAAAAACTGTTTTGTTTTGTAACACTGTTTTGCTTACGCATTTATTGACTGAAACATTATCAGACGTGGACTCCCGTTTTATCTATAGAGCGAACCTCAATCAGTTATGTTACGAAGTTGACTAGTCTTCATCTCAAACCATTATATTTAGTTTCTATGACACTACATCTCCACCCTTACTAACACCGGCTAGGATTCCGATGACGGCTTAGGCATCGGGTATTTCAGCTCTAAAGTTTTTCCTGTAGACCAGTTGTGCGGACTCCAGCATAGCCTCCATTCCTCCATTTTTCGAAGATTTACTGGTTAAGCCATGTGGTTCCCTGGAATCCCGAAATCAGCCTGCCCCAGATATTCATCACCACAGGCAGTCACAGCCCTTGTGGATCAGAGGGAGTTTTACCACCATACGACTTTCATACCAGGACGGTGGTGGATCTTGGTGTTAGTTTAGTCTTAGCTGGGCTTCCTTATGGAAGCGCCGGACTCCTTCTTAGCTTGAGAGACTCTGTCAGGTGATGAATCCCCGCTGTACATCGCAGTCCAACACCCAAGAACAACTAGCCACGATGAGGCAGTAAACCGTTGGGAGGTATACATACATATATATGTATATATACATATATGCGTATATATATATATATATATATACGTATATATGTATACGTATATATATATATATATATATATATATACGTATATATGTATACGTATATATATATATATATGTTCTTTTTTGGATGAGCTTACACGAGGTTGATAAAGATATTTATTTTCGGTTAGCATTCCAACGTCCTCGTCTTCATCAGGGCCGATGATCCGAGTCGATGGTCAACGCTCGACAGTCGACAAGACTGACAACTAATAGGATGGGCAGGGTTTTACAGCCCTGCAAGTGTGTTTTGTGGGTGTATATATACATATGCTCTCGATCTCCTTCGCCTGGAACTGTTTCGTCATTATTCTGTTATGGCTATCCAGAATAGGCGCATCACAAAGAATATCACTTCATTGTCAAGCCTATCACATATTTTTTTTCATTGTCATTAAATCGCCTATAAAACAGTCGTAATACGGAATGGTCAGAACTAGCATGTTTTGTTTTTTTTTTCGTAACCATAAGCGATTGCTAATCATTCGGTATCACGTGAATTCTGGTGTAAATATGTTGTACAGATTACTGATCTGATAAGATAACGCGAGAAAACTCCGTCACCGATACTTCTGTTCAATGTTAATGTGATGGAAAATAGTTGAATTCATAAAAATTGACGGAGAAGCATTCAGAGGTTAGAAACCACTGTTACAGTAATCTTGCTCTTTTTATAACTGTCAGAGAGCCATAACAAGAATGTCGAATAAGCTGGAACCCTTGAGAGAAATGCAGCTATACGTGGTTTGGAGTGAACTGGACTTCTTCCTTTTTGGCTCTCCTCCATCCTCCTTGTTACTTTTCTCGTTCCTGTTTTCACTTCATGCTATTTTTTTATTCTATATTAACTGACGTTACATATTGTATGCATCCCAGCTTTTGTTTCATTCGGTTCGTTTCCTAATGTCCACCATCTTGGCAATCCTTAGACTTTTTTTTCGCATTCGACTGGTGCTTGACGATTTTTGCTTTTTACGAAGGTCGTTGAGTGGTGCTCAAGTTGATTTTCCTTGGAATTCTGGAATAGCCGTATCATAGCGTTCCTAAGTCTTTACTACAGGCGTTCACCAATCTCTCTTGATAGGGAGGAAGGGGTTCCAGGGAAGTCTGGTGCCAATATACCCATACCGAAGGAATGGCTGGTTTAATCCTGTTCGGAGTCGAACCATGGTCTTGGTGGTATTATTGAAGGACGTCACTATCAGTGCGCTACCTGCTCCTCATTTTACTTGTACTTTTAATGTTGTGCTTTCAATATTATTAAGTTGTTGTACTAGTAGTATTATTACTAGCGTTAACAGATCGGACCGATTACATGGTCCTCGGTTACTCGGTCAACTGACTTTAAAAACTGTTGCCACTTTATGAATCGTTGTCGTTCTAGAAAAATCTTAGTCACTGAGCTACAAAGCTCCTTCAGACTCACACGAACGAGCGATTGCTCGAGGTGAAGAGTTAGGAAAACTCGCAGAGCCCTCTAGGCCTAACAAGGAAAACAGGCTTCAAATGCATTGAGGAAAAAGTCATTTCGAAAGGTCGTTAAGCTGAGGCCAAACCCCCATAGTAGAAGTCGCCCACCTTAGGAAACAGTTGTGAATCCACGAAGCAGGTCATCTGAGTTTGCTTATTAATGCTATTATTGTCATTAATTTGACGTATTCATTACATTTATTATTGGTTTGTTACATAACATTAATGGGATGAATTATAGTATTATTTTGCAAGTGCTTTTAATTCGTTAACATTGTTAATATCAGTGTAGCAACGTTTTGTTGTTATTAGTATTGTAATGATCTGTGTGACGCAGTGGTTAGCGATTTCTTGCAGCACACATTTCATTGTTGGTTCGATTGCATACTCATCTCGCGAACACTCTAGTCATTCCAGGGTCAGCCTATTGGTTCCACGCTACTCTAATAAAATAAAAGTAGCTCGTCTTTTATCCCTTTATTAGTGCTATTGTTCGCTAGCTTTTTTTCTTCTGATTTTTTGTTATCTAACCTATTCATACCATATGCAATGCATTATACAACAGATATACGGTATTCAACAAACTAAAACGGTGGGGAGTGGGGTGGGAATACTGTTATTTCACTTACAGCCCCTGAGATTACGCTAAAACAGCCCTTTGCCATACGTCTGTATTCTATTAGTTGACACTAAAAGACTTCGACTGTCATCGGAAGGCAACTGATGTTTCATGCAATAACATGCAAACCGACATCCAGCGGTGTTGTCCTGCTGCACCCCATTATCCCATCTCTTAGTTTAAACATTCCCATATAATGAGGAGAATAAAAGTATGTTCCGAATGCGGAGACCATTGCGCAATAGAAACTGTATAAAAAATAGAAAAAGGACGAGGCTTTCGGCTTCAATCAATTCCTGAAGGTTATTCAATGAATCCTGCTTCATGGAGCATTATTAGAGGGGATTGAGTGTACATTTGGGCTACACAATGAATTGCGGTTCTCTACCTATGGATAAAGTTAGCTCTGCTGTCCTCCCATAAAGGTCTGGTACCAGCTGCCAACCACGAATGGGTGGAGGGCTTATTAAGCCTAGGACGCGGTATCCAATCAACGGTTTGTTCTACAAGTGCTAGAGTCACTAATATCGCAGCGCAAGGGGTGCTCGTATGCGCAAGGCCCTAGTTTGACGCCGCACCAGGCTCACCAAACCTCCAGTCTTCCCAATGTTAGGAAATTGGTACAAGAGTTTTTTGCAACCAGTTCACTCTCCTCTGATCCACGTAAGAACGCTCTATCACGGCTATCCTAGGACTGGAGGGAGAATGGGCTCGGCCAGCATTCAACGATCTCCATAAAGAAGGCTGAAATCCTTAAGCAGCCGCCGAACCCGCTCGAAAAATCCGAAGACCTTTATAGATGAGAGGAAACGATTCAAATGAAAGAAGTACTCGTCGCAAAATTAAGCAAATAAAAAATATGTGTCATAAGCTATGGAATCTGCGAAATTAAGGATTTCATTGAAAATCAACAACTACGCTCCCCATCTTTCTTCCTTCACTTTTTCCGCATACGAATACACCGTGTTTCCTGCTTTTTCGAATTTTTTTCCTATCAAGTCAGCATGTGAATTGAAAACTTTGATGAAAAGTGTGACCCGATGGCGATTACTTGTGTTTGACCATAGTTTTTCAAAGCTTTTTTTAGGGTTTTAGTAATCGTCGGTTACTCAATTTTGCCGTGATTTCGCGACCAGACAGTCTACAACCACAATCGATTGTTGTTCAATGAGAAATTGTGCTTTAGTTATTGTTAAATTTCCATCATCGGTCAATAACCCGCAGGATTTAGTCATAAATGGTAGTACTACGACGACGACGAACCTTGCTGTGCCAAGACAACCGGCGACCATTCGACTTAGTGTTTCAGATTTTTCAGACTTCTTGGCGCCCATTCATACGTTGTCTTATTGCCCTAGACTAGTATTCAGATGGCAATAGCCGAGCTGATCGATCGGGTACCCATTTACAACCTCTGCCCATTATTAAACCCATAAATCTTAAACCTAAAGCTCTAACGGTGTCATCAATGCGTGATGTCGTCAATACAATATCATTGTGTTCTTTCGAGCAGCAGAAAGTATGGAACATAGTGAGAAGAGTCGCTTAGCTTTTCACGGAATAGCACTTATGATATTCCCACATTCTTATAGGCTTTCGTTTCCTATGACGGAAGTCGGCTAAAAAAAGAGTTACGATGTCCCATTGAAGAATCCATTCTTTTGCCTTTCTTTGTATAACTTAGAACGCGATAGCTCATTTTGCCTGATAATAAATAATGTATAGTATGGATGAAATTTGTAGTATCCATACATTTCATGGCGGCCTATGACTCCGCCCAGTGTCACATCGTCAATTCATTTTAAATATTGCGCGCCGACGAATGTGTGGTAGCCTAGATGTCACTGAGAGAGTTCTATGTTATTTTAAAACATTTATTCCCGTCCTATCCAAATAACACTTTGGTCGTTATCAACATGCCATGCTGAGAAGAGTTCTCGACGCAGGAAAATCGGGTTTTCTGTGACGGTGTGCAATCACAGAAGTTCTCGTTACTATCAACTTAACAGATCATTCCTTTTGTTGTCACCGTACATATGTATGTATTTGCTTTACAATGTTAATACATGCTTAGACGTGCTAACCTCACATGATGTACGAGCTCTATTTCTTCCATGCACTTCGTTGTCCTACCACCAACATCCATGCAGTTGTTCTGGTTCGTGCACGGCTTCGGCTGTAGCCTGAAGGTCTGTCCACTTTCCTTCCCATTAATATGTTGAGCATAGTTTCTTTCGGGATAACCGTACTAAGGCGAGCCTAGCCTTTCACATGTACAGGTCAGCAGTTGCAGATGGCTTGCGGTCAACAAACTTCCATCACAGCACCAATTAATATAGTTACAGATAATCCTAAGCAGTAAAGGTCAACATAACAATTCAAATTCATCATTAATAGTAAAAACCACCTGCATCAGTTGTGGTTTCATTAATAACTGAGTAGTTCAAGCGGACACCACTAAGCACTCCATTCATCTTCGACGAGCTTCTGTGGCAATGGATGCCTCTCAGGGAAACGAAGTGAACCACATTTTCAGCATAAGCCCCTTTATTTTCACTGCTTTTAGTTAGAATATAGATGCAGCCACGGTGCATAGTGAATCAATGGATTATTCAAAATCCTCTGCATATAAAACTCCTCGTAATCGTAGCTGACGTTTCGGCAGAATCACGCTCTTCAGAGCCGCTTTTTTCACCTATTTTCCTCAGTGGAAGACATGTGAAAAAGCGGATCTGAAGAAGGCGATTCTGCCGAAACGCCAGCTGCGGTTGTGTTGTATGTGTGTTATTGTATGGAAGTAAACGTATGCTGTTTAACAACCTCGCGATTGCTGAGAGAGAAAACGACGAATTCATAATCCAATGCCGAGGTTAATAGAAATACGATCTTCAGAACTCCTCGTAATGTTTACAAAGCCTCTTGTCATTGCTTTCTTCTCTCAAAACTCAATCCATTATTCCCGGATATATTGTTATTATTCGCATTTTTCACGAAATGAAAATGTCTTTTCGAGCTGTTCTTCTTCAATATAAATTTCTGGAGTGCTAAGTTTGGATTCATATTATCGGCATATTTATGGAATGTGACCCTGGTAAGGGAAATCCATCCTAGTAAGAGAAACCGAGAACTCATTCCAGAGCTAAACATTAGTCGCTACCACTATTTTTTGTAATCAAAAATGGTGGACTGGGGCTGTCCATCACTTTCTCGTTTCCCTAGTGGATAAAAAAGCCTCTTACGCCTTTATATCACATCTCTTACTTGATATTCTGGTGGAAACGTTTCGCCAAGTAATCGAAACAGTCGGAATTTCAATTTCTGACTTCTCACTTTCAAATGATAATCTGTGTTTTCTTTCTTTTTTTAGAGATGATTTCATCGTTTGGGGAAAACAAATTTTCCGTCTTCCCTCTCGATCGTCTGGCCGATTGTTTGGCTTTAGCCCCAATTACATAACTTTCATATTATTCGACTGTGTTCGTTCACCCACGTCTCTAACATTTCTCGTCATCAATCGTCATATCGAAAAATGATGAGCGATCACGCTTAGTCCTTTGTGCATCGTGATTGGTCTTCAGAACAATCGTGTTGAAATTTCAGCGACTATTAAATGTTTTACCGTATGAATATTCGACCATTCGACTTCTTAAGGTATCGATTTCTAGGCGTTCATGCTTTGCTGCTGGATGAAGTGACGAGCGTTAGGTCAAAGTGTCCTGCGTCACACAATTTACTCCATCAACGTTCTCAGATCCCTTAATATAACCGTGAAATATGTCTTTACATTGAATTCGAACTTCCAACCCAAAATTAATCCACGCGAAAAACTTTTTTTTGATAATCCTCTAAATCCTCGTACCTGCGTCGTTTTATTATTTCGTTACCGAGTATCGCGATTTTGGACGTACAGTATACGTTTGTTGTAATCTTCATAATCATTTATGCTTTAATGTTGTTGTAAATGTTCTCAGTTAACTTTTGCCACTGGTTGTCACCGGACGTCGCCTATTGTCGCCGATTGTCGCTGATTGTCAACCGATCCTCTCTCGCTCGCTCGCTCGCTTGCCACCAACTGTGCTAATGTCATGTGATTATCATCAATTTCGTTTAGATCCATTCATTCGATGGCAGCACAACCGCAACAACTCACACCGCAGCAAATCATGTATGGAAATTTTTTCTAAAGCCTAAGCTCAACTACGATTCCTCGGTTTTTTTTCATTTTTCTCAGAAGATAATCAGCTGTTAAAAGTATAAACGAGCAATACTAAAATAGGCCCTCACTAACGTTTTTATAACTTGTTTAATTTGTTTGACACTTTTGAGACTACGCCCTGGTTTTTCGATCTCCATAGGAGCAGCGCTTTCACCAATGAAAAATCGGTTGATCCGAAATTTTATTGAATATTTATAGTCATAATATCATAGATTTTGAAGCTTAACAAATAACTTTCATAACGATCTTGCTTTTGAGCCTTGTTTGTCTGAGAGCATTTATAATGCAGTATTTACGAAGAACAATATTAGATTGTAAATGGATCTATAGTCTATAGCATTCTGTCCCTCCCAACGGATTACCGCCTAATCGTCGCTACTGCGAGGTGATCCTGGGTGTCGGGCTGTGATGTACAGCGGGGGATTCGTCTCCCTCCTTCTACCCTTCCTCCAGGGTCTCCCAAAAGCTGAGAAGGAGCCCGGCGTTTCAAAATCAGGAACCCTAGCTAGAAGTAAACCAATACCAGGATCTACCACCGTATCGGCGTGGAACTGTTTCCATGATAGCCAATCTTCCTCTGATCCACAAAGGCCAGCGACTGCATGTTAGTGGTGACGATCTGGGGCAGACTTTGCCCAGGCTAACCTCGGGACTCCAGGGAACCACAATGGCGAGACTAGTAAAACTCTGAAGGAGCGGGAATTATACTGGCAGCACTACAACTAGTGAAGGTGGGCCATACAAGTATACAAGTAAGTATAAATGTAGCATTCTATTAATTAATCCCGTCTTCAAGATTTTTTTTAGGAAACCATAGGTTTTTAATGCGCAGTTAAATCTGCTCTTCAGTGATAATAAGAACGCAGGTTGTCTACGAAAGGACAGATTTCTGTACGAAAAATCTGCTTAAGGGCTCAAATACTTACATTTCCACATTTTATAAAATATGTAGATTTTATAAATATATGTTGATTCTTTCCTGTCGAATAATCTTCCGACATGAATTATTTAAGAAAATCCCACTTTGTAATAATGCAAAAATGAATTGGATTTGATGATACTATTCTATTAGAGTATATTGAATGGATGTTCAACACATTTTGAGAGGGTTTATTACGTTATCACTAACATATCTATTACGTAACAATGTTTTTCTGATCAATCCGACTATGAAAGGGACTTGCTACCAAATTTTTCTGAGAGGATAACAGCGCTGACTTGATACATCTATGGACATCCGCAGAATATTTCAGGTCATCTCTGTAGTGCCAGGAATTGAGTGGATTGTCTTCAAGGTAATGATCAACGTCGAACGCTTTGCTCTTTTTATTCATTATGTCGTGGGCTGTTCGTCGCCATTTATCCGGTTGCCTTTCCATCTGACGTATATCGTGCGCCTCTAAGCAATCCTGCAAGCTCGTGAATAATCATCGTCGATACAACTAAAATGCGAATAGCAGCGCCGAGCTAGAGCAGGAATAAGAATAAGAGAGAACAAGAATAGAAATAACAGTAGTGAGCGTTTTTTCTTCTTTTTTATTTTTTTCCTTCAGTCGTCGTTCTTGTAAAAAAAAAAACTTTAAAAACCAAACAACGAACCACTGAGGCTTATCTCAAGGCTTCTTGGTTATTGCCAGGAAATTGTTTTACAGAGTCCGTAGATGGTGATGGTGGTGGTAGCAACGATGAATTTTAATCGTCTCTCCCAAACTTTTCTCGTACTGAATTAATACCAACACTTAGACCCGGGTTTTGTAGTTCTTATCGTCTGCGTTTACCACCCACATCGAGCCTACTGTAAATTTCTCGAGGTCGTGCTTTTCGTTGTAGTGTCAAATTTAGGGATAACACACTTCATATCAAACAATAAAGATTCCTATGAAATGCTGAGATATTTGCAAAACTCCGGACCACAGGTGTATGCGGTGGGGAACGAACACAAACACATCCGGGTCCCGGATGGTGTAGTGGTGAAGTGCGCTGCTCCCCGGTAAGGACAACAGTGTGTTCGGAGTTTTGCAAATATCTCAGCATTTCATACGAGTTATTCAACATACCCTGCCATTAAGAAGAAAAAGGCAGTAAATAAAAGAGTCAAGATAATGAAGATTCCACTGAAAATCGCAGAACTTCAGTAGGACATTAGTTCAAATAGTTGGTAGCCATCTGAAGCAACAGTGCCGTCCTTTTTAGATTTGAATTCATATATCATGGAGATTTTGTTTGCAAAATGTCTAACTTATACCTTTCTTTGGCGCCAGTTCCTACCTAATGAGCTTTCACAGCTGTCGAGGTATCAATGTGATCCCATTCGCCTCCATCCTCGTCCATTCATTCCATCAACCAAGAATAACTTCAAACCTTCGATTATTAGCAAGTTCCTCACTGCATTATATTTCGAAAACGGAAAGGAACCAACCCGAACATTTGAGGTTTGGAAATTTCCAACCATTGAATGTCGTTGGAATGCGCTATCCTGTGGTATTTCGGGATTGGTTCTTGAGATAATTATTCCTTTTTAGGTTTATTTGTGGAGCTATTAGGATTTTTTTTCCAAAAATAATGCCACAAGGACGGAGTTTACTACATAAAAGTGTGGCAATTTATTCGAACAAAGGGAGTCGGCAACAAAGCGCAAAAGGGCGCGTGTGACACAGTGGTCGGAGGCGCCCTGCAACACAGATATGGAATCGGTTCACATGTCCGTGGCTCACCAAGCCCTCCAACCTTCCGGGCTTGGAAGATTGGTACCAGACTTGTCTGGGAGGATAAAAGCACTGGCTCGATACATCGGTAGGCCACCGCGAGTAAAGGCCAGATATGCATACAATCATCTCCAACGATGCTTAATGAAGTGAAATGCATGACGCATCGCTCAGGGATTGATCAACGCCGAGAGTTTTACCATTTATTTATCCTTAAATGGCATCGTAAACATAAGGCCATTCCATTCGGGAGCTGCGGCCCAAACTTATTGGGCTGTGCTTGGGGATTTAATGTTATTAAGATAGCGCAAAAAATTAAATGATTGACATCAATTGCGGATATTTTGCTACTATCGCAATATTTTAATATTCGCCTTAATTACTGCTCTTTAAAAATGAGTGTTTTCACGAAGTTCAAACCAGATGCGTAAAATCTTCAATGCAGTTTAAATCAACTCAAACGTTATCATTCTTTTTTAGATTCACGTACGGCAGAAAGTGTAGAAGAACAGCGTTAAAGAATAAGATTAGAAGTTAGTATAACTTAGAGAGAGTATTTATAACTCTTGAAATTTTATCGCAGGCATGTACCAGTCAATCTCTTCTCCTTCTAAATTATTCAAGCAATTAATCTTATGATTTCATCATCTTCTCTCCTAATTGCTTCATTCCACCAATGCGTCAGTGTTCATGCAGCCGTACATCTACTTGCAGCACCTGTGATCTACAGTTTGAGCTCAGCCCAAGTTCTGAGAATGACGGTTTTACAATAATCAATAAACCTGTTGAGCATCTTAAGTGCAGAAGTTTCCACTGCCTAATTTGTAGAGCTCATTCATAACACTGGGTTCATATCGACGAGAAAGGTTATGATTTTGACAGCTTCGATCTAAACCATAACCTAATGTGGTCACTACCTATATATTCCACTATTTACTGCAGTGGATAATTTTTGTTATGACGTGTATCATTCGTTTTACGGTGAATAGTGTGAGATCCGATCGTGATGATGAATTCGATGCTCCGGAGAAAATAATGCTAGCTGTGCTTCGTAAACTAACTCTATTCATTATAATGTTAACTTTTTTATTTACTGTCTACTAAAATTTTCACAGAAAGGTATTATGAAGGACCAGCCACAATGATGCAGAGATATTTGTACAACTCCGGACGGCAGGTGTCTACAGTGGGAAACGAATGAGCTATTACCCTTTTCAGGGACTAACGTGTCCACTACCACATCATGCGGGTCCTTCGTTTCGCTTTTCCTTCAGCTTGTTTTCTATTTACCAGAACCATCAGCAATCATTCATCAACGGGGTTGATCTGGGGAGTCCAAATCGGCATTGAACCCAGTTAAGCTGAGAATGCAGTTGAAATCGAGTAAAAGTTAAAAGATTATTCTTTTCAATTTTCCATCGAGGTTCACCTTTCAAGCAGAAAAATTTGAACAGACATGTTTTGTACAGAAATACTCAATAGCATCCTCGATTCTGTCATTGATGGCTGCAGTTGCCTCCCTTGTGCTAAAATTTAGAATAAAAAAAAACTAAAAATTGACAGGCGAAGCATTTTGTCTGAGTCTGTTATGTCCTTAAGATTTCACGTTCTCTAATTATTGTAAGAGAGTATCGTCACGAAGAATATGTTTAGGACCACTAGGCATTAGTTTGTGCGAAAGATTTCTAATTTAATCAGACTGTGTGGAAGGAAAGCTTGAAACTGGATTTAGAGAGGACGAGGTTTTTAAAAAATCGGGGTTATTCCTGCCCTTCCATTGAGCACACATGGGATAAACTGTATGGCGATTACGAGCGTTGAAACATATTCCAGCTATGGAAGCAAAGACATCAATATGACCATAGTTTGGAAGGACCGCTGGGTAGAAGACAAAGGCAATTTTAAGTGCATAAAGAATGGTCGAAAAAGTACTGAATAAGGGCACATTCTCCATCTTCACAATCTTTTCTAGCCTTCGTGTTGAATGAACCAATTGTTTCCTGAAGAAGAACGACTGAATGCAGACTTAGAAGAAACATAAATAACACAAAGTTGAGATCTAATCATTGCAAGGCTGTGATTCGAGCCATTCATTTTGCTTTATTATCGAGAGTTAGATGTTGTCCTGCTATAGAAATGATGGAATCGGCACCCAGATAGTCCGAATGCATCGTATGTTCTTATGTGCAACTGTTGGTCTTGTAACCAACCAAATAGATTTGGCTGATTCTCGAGCAGCTAGTTAATCATTTATCGTTATTATATCCATACGTCCTTGCAAAGGTAATTGGCTCAAAGCATAATGCTCTTCGCATTCTTCGAAGGTACTTTAAGTTATAAGTGACGTTTATTAAGTTTAGCGGACTTGGTATTACTTGTAAAGATTTGGCAGGTTGTGAGTTGCTGGCCAGTTTTGTTCTATCCGAACGTTTTACTACTCAATCGCCAGCCCATAAGTATTAAGCGCTTCAAAATATAGTTATAAAAAATAAGGTTACCATGAGATGTTGTAGTTATGATGTTGTAACATACGATAAGATTCAATTCCTCAATTCCTTCTCTGAGCAAGCAAACCAACCACCCACTCCACCTCCCCCCCTCTCCCGGCCTTCGTCCTTTCGATCCAAGAAAATGTTACCAGAATTGTTTGTGGGATCACGTAGCTCGTTGCAATCTGCAAAAGCTGGTGACTATCTGTGATAAAGATCTGAGAATGCTTTAGCACCAGCTATTCTACGGTTCTAGAGAGAGTTGACCCGATCAGTATTCGACAACATTCGGAAGACCTTCGTGGATGATGAATGCGAAGAAACGAATCAAATACTAGAGGTGCTAAGAATGTGTGCTCTCAATTCATGCGAAACAAAAAAAAGTGTGTTACAATTGTATATTTTGCAATGTTCTTATTTCTCTTCTGTTTTATTCATTTTCATCGAGGTTATCGAAGCTGAGATTAAACGGTTTTAACTAAAGATGAATGGATATGATTGTTCGTTGATCTCTTAACGAAACTGTTGCCAATACGGGAGAATCCAGCCCAGTCCCTTAGGGATGCGCTATGTATTCGACTTCATCACGGATCGTGTAGGTGCTTGAGTGTACAATTTGTCCATACATTGACTTTATCTAGCCTGCCGATTTCTGAAATCAGTTCTTATCTTCCCAGAGAGGTCTGATGTCAACCCAGCGACCTCGAGAGGTGAAAGAATTGTTTAGCCAGGGAGTGGAACCAAAGACCACGTTTACAATCCAGAGTACCTCTAACCATCGCGCTATACGCATCCTTTCTTCCTTACTAGTAGAGATTAGTGCTTCTCTAAAGCTTTCATATTCATTTGGATAATGCCCCTATATAATATACCCCAGTGAACGTGCAGGCTTCGCTTTTTTTTTTGGATTATACTTATACATCATTCTTATTAGTTTCATTTTTCATCAATGTTCTCGCTTGTTTTGTGTCAACTTCTAAATGAAGCAGTTGTCTTCAAAATGAAATTCCTAGCTCTCATAAGTTATATAAAATTCTGTATACGGTGGTAAACAAAAAAATGGTGTTGAATTGTTAAATTGGATAATTATTATTAATTCCATTATTCCTCTAATGGGATCATTATTCATTCATTCATTCATTCATTCATTCATTCATTCATTCACTCATTCATTCATTTATTTCTTATAGGCTGTCACCCTTCATTACCGATTCTTCGCTTAACAAATGCGATCGTTTAAGTGAGAGCGATAAATTTCTCATGCAAACAATTGTAATAGTTTAAGCCGCAAAAATTCATTCCCAACGGAAAAAACTTTGCGAAGCTGATGAAGCCGATGAATCTCAGAGCTTATTAGTGAATATTACCTAACATTAATCCTTTATGTAATAAACATTAGTGAGGATAAATACAATTATCACTGACTGATGTACGCAGAACGATCTTCTGGATAAGAAGAAAAACGCTAGACAGAAGTTTTTCGGTAAGCAAATCCCCAAAGTGCACCTATTCATAGGTAGGGAAAGATTTTTTTCACTATTTCTGACTGGTTCACTCCTTAGTCCTAATGACTTATTACTAGCTTACTGCCGAAATCCGAGGAAGTAAGTCGCATCTGCCATCATTCCAAATCAAGACCCCTAGTGATCGATCCATCGGTCATCATATCCAGGAGGTGAAAAATATTGTCAAGTTCCTTTCAGTGCTTTAATCATTTCTAGTCAAAGTACTGTAAGAAGTCTGCAATTATTCCAATCGCCATCTGTCACACGGGCTGATAAGCACCGTCTATCACACGACTTGATACATTGTGTTGTCGTGGTTAAGGGACTCGGAACCATCATGCTCACTATTACATCGGTTTTGATTTTCTTTCTATAGAAACGTGTGTGAAATAAGGAATTAAATTCAATCAGTTCAATCTAGGTTCTGAACACCGTGTACAAACTGAATCAGGTCACTCAATAACAGTACGGTAACTTAAATTTCGAAATATCATAGAGTGGGTGATGCCAGTCGAAAATCCTTCATCGTTGACCGATTCGACTCCATCGACTAACGCCTCTTTCCGTTTCTTCTACTTTCAATCATGAACATAAGTATAGTCGCAGTGTCACCTGTATCACCACGTGTAATCGCGTTGATCGCCAAGTGACTCGAGCGGACGCCAGTAAATATTCCATTTTTTCCTGTCACGCGCAAGAGTACTCCAGTGGGTTCTGGTCGCTCTAGGGACTCGTCGAGCATCACATCTTTTTTCTAGGCTCTTCGTGAAGAATTCTGACCATTGGTTCGGTGGTCTTCCTGCAGTACGTTTGATATCCCGAGGAATCCAGTCACTAACGGCTCTTGTCCATCAGTTGTCATTCATACGCATTACGTATCCGGCCCACCTTATCTACGACCGTTTGATGTACAGAACGGTATCTTCGATTTTTGATCGTTGACGCAAGTCGGAGCTTCGGATCCCATCCCTTAATTGTGTGAAACGGCATTCTCCTAGCATCGTCCTTTCGACTCCGCGTTCAATAACGCTGTGTTCTTTCACCCTGCTTACGCAGCGACCAGGTTTCTGACGCATACGCTAGGGCAGGAACAGTCGCAGTAATAAAATTAATTCCTCGACTAATCGGACTATCGCTGCCTATCGTATAGCTTTTGTACCTAGCAATAATTCATTGATCTTTATCATTACTAAGAAATCCCATCTGTTCAAATACGCTGAAAATACAACTGATATTTGTGCAGGAAAGCTGTTATCTTCTCGAATCGTATAAACTGGGAACCTCCTTGAATTCCAATCACCACTGTCGTGTGTAGGTCCTTCACTCCACCTAAAGAAGTGGAAATGTTTAGATTTTGAAGCACTGAGCTATTTAAATTTCCCAACCTTTGCACGAATACATGTCCTTCAAGCCTTGTGTATACTGATGAATTATTCATAAAGCAATCTGGATTACTGTTAATGGAAAATTTAGTCGCGTCTTAACATTGCTCAGATTTGTAACGAATTGCTCCTTCTGCGATGGAAGCACGTTTTTGTTTCGTTTTCTTTTTCTCGACGGTGTGCCATCTAGTCTTCACCAAATGAATACGCATTCAGTTACCTCTGCAAAGTTTAATGAATTCAAATATATAACGCATCTCTAAGACATTGAGATTGGAGTCTCCTGTTTCAGCATTTGTTGAAATCGTTTAATCTCATCTTTATGAACTTCTTATCTGCTTCCTTCTTCTTATTCATTATTAAGCACAGGATTTTCCTTAAGCGCAACCGAGCTTAACTGTCGATGAAATGTCGTTCCTTATCTCTAGTAAGCAGACCACCTGCCCCTCTGGGGAAATGAGCCTTCTGCCTCTAACACTTGTCATTCGTCCGTCTCATGTCGATGTTTCCAGTGATGGGTGGTGGAGAGCGCTAACGATGAACAACAGTTTTACTTTAATATAGCTGTTAAAAATTAGTTCCACATGTTTTTCTAGTTTTCTTCTGCATCATTTTAAATTATTTACTAAATTTGTTCTTCTTGAGAGTTTCACACGAGAAAGCAACCTTTAATTAATTCAAGCACATCGGAAGACGATCCTTATATATCATTTCCTCAGTCGTTTTTCATACTAAACGAGACCCACATAACTGATTGTAGATGATTGGAGTTTTCGATAACTAAAGCAGAATGAAACTGATTTTTTATTCTGGAGAACTCTTATACCAATTTGCCAGTGCTGAAAGTACGAAGGCCTTGCTTTGCCCAAAGCATGGGTTCGAACCAAGCTGCCATATGGTATCAAAGAGCACCCTTTAACCACCGTACTGCGTGCGTCCGAAGAAATGATAGTAATAATATAATAATAACAAAACTTTATAACAGTGCTTAAGGGTGCGGGTAGCGCAGTACTGGTAAGCGTTGTTCACTAGCGTAGTTCTTGCTCGACTCCACGCCGGCCTTACTAAACCTGTCATCCCTCGTAGATCGGGAAATTGGTACCGGGCTTGTCTGAACTCAAATCAGTCCCTTACGTCAACGCAGGAACGCTCTAGCACAGTATCACAAGATTTGAGGAGTGGTCGACTCGACAATTCTGCAAAGACATTCATAGGGAAGATAACAATCCTCAAGCGTCAGCAGGACGCACACATGAAAAGTTCACAAACCTTTGTGAGGAAACGATTCGAATGCAAAAAGTGTTAGGATAGATCTGCACTGTAGATGTGAAGATTAGTAATAAAGTTTAATACAAACAAATAATTATTATTAATAGTTTTATTATTATTAGTGCTCGCATTAGTATTATTATTCTTAGTAGTCCACCGTAACTCTAATTAGTTCCTCTTTCGGCTAATTTCGTATGTATTGCCAATATTTTCTATTATACCATTAAGAAAATGTCATAAGATTTTTTTAATGTCATTTTCTTCATAAAGAATGCCCACGGAAATTCCAATTTGTTCATATTTTTCTAGAATGGCAATTTTTTAGTCTTCGGCAATTTCTGTTATTCAACTGTAAGATGATTATATCAACGCTCTTTGCTCAACAGTGAAATTAACAACCGATAGGAAGAAAGCAACGAAATGCACTGCGAAATTAGTAATGATCATCCAAATTAAAGTATAAAAAGAGATAAAGCGCTCGGCGTTGATTAATCCCCTGAGGGTGCGCTATGCATCAGGATTCATTAAGCATCGTTTGGAGGTGATTGAATTTATATCTGGCTTTTACAGTGACTCGCGGTGGCCTACCTATGTATCGAGCCAGTGCTGCTACCCTCCCAGACAAGTCTGGTACCAATTTGCCGATCTCGCAAAGATGGAAGGCTTGGTGGGCCATGGGCGTGAAGATCGATTCCATGTGTGTGTTGTAGGGCGCCTCCGACCATTGCGCCACACGCGCCCTCGATCACCTAAATTAGGGACAAAAAGTAAAAAAAAGGGAAAAAGCTTTCTTCAACCACTGAATGAATTTTTTATGGGCTTTAAACGATAAGTAGATAAGTAAATAAAGTTAAATAAATACTAATTGATATGAAATTTCGAATGTCATTCATATACATAGCCATTAGAGCTTATAGCACTGTTATAGCACTTATAGCACACTGTTAACAACGGACAAATTTCAGGAGAAAGAGGATTTAATTGAAAAGTACCCGATGTCGATTTTGACGATCGATATAGAGACGAACCTCACACGAAGATTTGTTAAGATCTTACTTCGAAGAAAGGAACTGAAAAAAAGAAATCCTCTTTTTTATGTAGAGAGACAAGAGGTTGTATGAGGTGTAATCCAGTGGAGCGGCGGTGGTGGTCATAGTATTCGTTTCTTTTTTCTTATCGAAACACAAAGGCATTTATCGTAGCAAAAACGAGTGCAGTTTTTTTTCTTCGTAATCTCCGTATGGATCAGCAGCATTGCTGCTGTTCTCAGCTGAGTCGTCGTCTGTCGTTTTTCTTCATTCATAATGCCATTTAGTCACCATTCTCTTCCTATGTCTCACACTCATTTCATTTCAGCACTCAGGAGGGTTTCATGAAGCTATTCGATCGTGGTAGTGGTGGTGGTGGTGGCAATGTTCCTGTCGACACCGAGAAAGACTCACTAAAGCGACCGTATCCGGTAGCTTTTTCGCAATATGTGAGTTGGTTTCTTTTCACTTAAGTACACTAGTAATAATAGAAGTAGTAAGCGACACTTTGGATGGTCACCACGGTGAAGTTTTTCCGATCTGTCGCAGTTCACTTTATGAGCGTTGATGCGGCCGCAGCTGCCATACACACTTTATCTTATCAACTGCTGTTGATAAAAATTATGCCTTGTGGTTATCTGGGCTGTTCCAAACTAATCAGCAACCATTGAAAGAAGAACTTGTTGCTTTATCTTTTTTTGAACGAATCTTTGCACTTCTAACATTGGATGTTCATTTATATATTGCGAGGAATGTTACATCGTCCTAATGATATGAATTTTCTTCACGAAAGAAAAAACCAACCGCAGTTTTTTTTCAGGGAAAAATCAATTACACTTTATTCGATAATCATTTTAGCCCTTTTCCTATCTTCGAGAAAAAGATTCCGCTCTCAGCCGCACAATCTCTTTTCATTTTTTTGAAAATCCTTGCTTTTTCTTCTTGTTGAATCCTAAATTTGTTGCCTCAGGAAGAATTTCTGGCCACAATATTTTTGAATGAAGGCTACGTTCTCAGTCGTATTGAAACATAACCACAATATTGCTGAGATATTTGCAAAACTCCGGCCCGCTTGTGTCTGCGGTGGGGACCGAACACGGTATTATTGTTTCCAGGGTCCGACGTGTTCTCCACCACACCTTGCGACACCTTGAATCCGTATTGAAATAGTTCGGACTCTGACATTGGTGCTGTAGCCACTAAAGAAAATAAGCTGACCAATTATTGAACATATTGGCTGCGATTTGCATCGGTATCGATGCGTAAATCTGAAGTGATTGACTCTTTCAAGCTCAGAAGGAATGTCCCTGCTTATAGTAAGCTATTTATTTGAACTAAGAATAGTAACATTCTGTACATCTTTTCCCGCATTGTGTAGGGCTTTACTTATTGAACAGCGATAAAATTCTAGACTTCCTGAATACAAAAATCGTCTTTTCTTTCGTTTTTTTTCCTTCGAAGCTCTTAGTTCAAAGCAAATAAGGAGCGTGTTACCAATCAGAATACGGTAGCATTTTCGAATGGATCATTGATGTTTGTAGCTTCCGCGCTTGCGTCTAGCACTTCAAATTTTACTTCGCAGGGCTATTTTTTACACTCTGTTTTAAAATCAAAGGAAAGTGATGTTTAAAGCAAATTGTTTGTACGCTTATAGTGATAGCTTACACACACTGCTTTCTTGGTGAGCACACGCGATTGCTATTACAGTTTTATTTACAATAGCGGTCATTTCGCGTGTTTCGCCTTCTTCAGAGAGGTCAGATTGACACGCACTCTACTCAGTCAAACAGTTGTTGACCAATGCCGAGATTAATAGAAAGCCTATCGTGGGACAGCTTAAAACTTCGCTGCTTATGCCTGTTAAGTCTTCAAGTCCAAAAGCGTGTTATGGTTCATTGAGGATTTATTGGCACTTCCACCTAACGGTTTACCGCATCATCGTGGCTGAAAGGGTTTCTGGGTGTCGGACTGCGATGTACAGCGGGGGATTCGTCTCCTTTCTCCCCAGGGTCTTCCAGGCTGAGAAGGAGCCCGGTATTTCGATCAGGAAGCTTAGCTGGGGGTAAAACCAATACCAAGATCCACCACCGTTCTAGTATCAAAGTCGTATGGTGACAAATCTCTCTCTGATCCACAAGGGCTGCAGCTGCCTGTGGTGGTGAAGACATGGGGCAGACTTTGGCCAGGCTGACCTCGGAATTCCAGGGAACCACAATGGCTTAACCAGAAAATCTCCGAAAAAATTGGATTTATGCTGGGGCCCCCACAACCAGTGAGGACGGGTCATTCAAGTATCCAGTAAGTATTGGCTTTTATCGAAAGAGTGGTAATGTAGCGCGTTCCGGTTGTGATTATGAAAGTTACTTAGCATATGAATCCTTTTAAATGCACTCGTTTCCAGATCGGTCAGCAAGTATCCTAAGAAGTCGATTCTGATCGATTCTCAGGACTACTGGGTGCTCTCTTCTCGGGTAGTTTAACTAGCCTGTGCTCATCGTTGACGCTTTCGTGTCATCAACGTTTATCATCTTAGCCGAGTAAACAATCAGCCTTATCTCTTCATGATTCAATCGCTCTGTTCTGACTGCTTTTGTTGTTATCAGCATTATCTCTAAGTGTTTACATAGCTTTACAATGCCGGTCTTCTTTTCCAACCCACTCGCCTTCACATTTTCTCCGTGAAATCATTGAGGTAGGATTGAAATAAGCTAAAATTTAGTTTATTCAAAAGCAGATTATGAGTTAGCTAAATGTAAAGTAAAGATGAAGAATTAATGTGTGTTTAAACTGATGAGCTTACACGAGGTTGATAACGTAGTTTTATTCGGCTAACGTTTTGACGTCCTCGTCTTCATCAGAGCCGATGATCCGAGTCGATGGTCCACAGTTGAAGAATTAATGCTCAGCGGTTTGTGTGAATTATTCATATAGGATGATTCTTAACGAATTATTTCAATGTTCACAACAATCGCTCTAAGTTCTGCTCAGGTTTTTTCACGATCCTTAAAAAGAAAAACCGTTTCACCATTCACAACATATTTTTTGTGTCTTCTATATTCCGTCACTGTGAAATCTGCAGTGCATAACAGAATCGCGATGAAAAGCGACAGTATTTTTAGAATTCTTATCAGCTTCAACTATCAGTGTTCGTAGGATAACCGACTGGTGGGGAACGTCGTTACTGATTGAACACAACATTGAGCCAGAATTTGTGAACCACACCGAACTGTTTCATTGCCGTTGAGCAACTGCCGGCTGATCGAAGAGAAAAGCCCTGACTTCTTCATCGAGCCTAATTGCTTTTTTTTTTGCCTTTTTTTCAAGTTTTGATATGTTGTGTTATGTAATCATACATGATGGGGTGAGTAGCGCTTTAACAGTGATGTGGGTCGTCCCGAGCACGGTTCTGGTTCGATCTCGCCCCGGCCTCACCAGCCCATTATCCTTTTGGGGATGGGAAATTGGTACCAGACTTGTCTGGGAAAAGTCCACTCTCTTAGATATCCAAATGGAAACGCTCTACCCTGGCTGTCTCAGGTCTCAAGGGAGAATCGACTCGAACAGCTTTCAACGACATTCATGACAAAAGGAAAGTCCTCAAGCAGCAGCCGAAACTGTACGCAAAAAGTTGGAAGACTTTTCTGCATGATGGATAGGAGGAAAGAAATCGAATGTAGGAGTTCCTGGAATCCACACGCTGGGTGAAACACTAGTTAGTCGTCCAAGAAAAATGATATATAGTATTTTATGTTATATTACATCTTATTGTTATGCTTAGTGTAAATGGTGCGCAGTGAGCACAGTTGCGGCTCAATAATGCACAAGGCCTTGTTTCAAACCAATCCAGGGACAACAAAGTATCCTATTCCTCCGGGATAGGCAGATTAGTATCAAACTTGTCTAGTAAACGCTCCGCCACCTGCGGTCCACAGAACTCACAGTACTATCCAACCTGGAATGTCGGTACAATTAAGCTGACCAGCATTCAGCTATATTCGTGAACAAAACAGAGTCCTTAATTGACGGGTGAATTCACACGCAAACCAGAAAACGTGCGCGAATCAGAGATGCGAAGGAACTCACCGAATGAAGGAAGTGCTGGGATCCGCACAATATGTGAAAGACGAGTCATATGAATAAGCAGATAAAAAATAAAGCTCTTGGCGTTGATCAGTTTTTGAGGGATACGCAATGCATTTTACTTCATTGTGCATCGTATGGAAGTGATTGAATCCATATCTGGCATTTACAATGACTCTCGGTACCCTACCGATGTATCGACCCAGTCTTGCTATCCACCCAGACAACTCTGGTAGCAATTTGCCGACCCCAGAGGATTGGAAGGCTTGGCGGGCCAGGGGCGCGGCGTACAATCCCATGTGTGTGTTGCAAGGCGCCTCCGACCATTGCTCCACACACGAGTAACTACAATAAACGTATTATATATTTGTCCTATATAATATAAATCCAGATTCGGATCTATTCCAGTAAATATATAAATACGGTAAAAATATTTTTTTTTATCTTAATAAAGTTTATAACACTAACAACATCAACTCTACCTTCGTAATTGGCACTGATTGGATACCTATCGATTAGATGACCTCGTCCGACAAGCAGCAAACATACAATGTTTCGTTATTTTAAACTTTTTAAATTTACTCATTTATCCATCCATTTCATCCCTTTCTTCGATTTATTCATAAAGTTTATTGGTTTCCAATGTATCATCGAAATGTTACAGGCTTGTAGTTTTTGGCCGCGAGAATAAAATGTCGATCTTACTAGTTCACTGTTCTTACTATATACGAGTACGTATGTATATGTATATGCGTATATATACACATTTATTTATTATTTATCTATTTATTTATTTACTCACGTCATAAATCACCATAATTAAGCTAACGAGTGAACTGAAAAACTTCCGCGCTTTTTCTGCGGTCTCGTTGACTCTACTGATGAAACATCAGCTGTAATTTATCTGGTAAGCAGTAACTCTTAGCCTTAGCGTTTAGTTTTAAAAATTTCCAGGAAATATGAGCTCAATCTACTAATATTTTTGTTAAGTAGTATTCAACTCGTAATTTTTGATATAAAACAGCGATCTTCTTGATTCTTAGCTGGTTATTTCACTTTGAAGTGCTCTTCGATCATTCATTGCATGAGATTTTCATGTACAGATGGTGACGGTTTCGACACCCTGACGTTCGCCCACCTTCTGTATCCATTTGATGGCCGCCTTATCCTAGAAATCGTCACAGCTGGCACTCATTGATGAGACAAAGCAAAAAGTGACATGATCTAATAAGAAACATTTTTGATACAATTTTAACTTTTTTTCTAAAGAAATGCAATCAAGCTTTAGTGTTTTTGGTGACTTCTGCTTTGATTTGTTGCAGTTTCTGGCTGCCACAACAATGACAGAAACGTTGCTACAGTTGTTCAACTAGTATTTGTGCGGTAGACGTCATACACTTGATGTGGCTAGAGTGAGCATATCTGGAGGGTTTCGTATGCAGGCGTTTACGAAGCACTGCTTTTATCGTCTATGGAATAATGTGTGGTTACTTGAACATGGCAAAGTCACTCTTTGAGAGTGTCTGCGACTCATGTGCTGCTGAAGAGACATTTAACTGTCTTAGTTATATTTCTAGGAAAATTGAGTAAGAATGACGAATCATGATGTTCTATTTTTTCACATGGAACTTCAATTCCACTGTTCTGCCTGCAGAAAGGAGTTTAGATTTCCAGAATTGAGAATCCGAGTCCAACTGCTTTAACCGACAAAGATTCTATAGAGACTTGTTAGTAATCATAATGTTCTGGTTAAATTTAGCATTCCCAGCTGGAATATTGCAGAATTCTAAGAAAAAAAAAACGCGGAGACAAAGCCGAGGATAATAAATGTTCAACCATTTCTTATTTCTGTTATCGTTCCCAATAAAATTATTCTCAACACCTATTTTTTGTTTAGAAGGCTTTTCGCAACGGGAATTATGTGGTTAAGCGAAATTTTCTTTCCTGACAACAATTCTATTATGACAGTTGGCGTCTGAATAGGGCGGGGAACTCTTTTTCTGAGAAATTCACCTCATTTGACGATGCACTTTGCGAATGCCAGAACGGCTTCAGTGCAAGTTAGCTACAGTTCACCGTACCCACATCGTCGAGCTTCGCTTGCTTCGACTGTTGGTGCTCATTGAGTTGCTCTCAGTCATCTGTTCCTCGGTCTGTCTCGTATTCGTTTACACCTCTTGATGTCAAATCGTGTACTCGCCCTTTTCATCGAACGGCTCAAATGGACAACAAGCAATTCTTGTCACTCGTCACAGCTGTCCACTGAGCAGTGCTCACTCGGGCGATACAAAGAAGATCACAGTTCTTGTATGAGGCTTTTTACTTGTGCTGTTCTGCTGTTTTTCTTTTAGAGAATAACCGTAATTAGCTTACCATGCCACCCTAGGATTTGGAAATCCTCACGGGTAGCTTTACGAGTTCTCACATCGAATACATAGAGTTGTTGGATACAACAAAAGAGAGCGTCATATTTAGTTTCTGGGCACCAAATCATGGATTTTTTACTCAATCGTCACTTCTTATACATTCCGCTTATAAGCAAACGCACCACTTACGTATACATGAATGCGTTTACTTGCATAATGAAGCGTAATATGTCAATCCAACGACAAAAACCGGAAACCCATTTTCTATATTCAACGTTTTTTTTAAAATAAATATACTTTCTCTTTTGATTTTGGTGATTGGCCTGCTCTAGGGATTTCTGCTTAGTCATGTCATGCGTTCAACTCCGTGAAGGATTGCAGAATGCACATTTTCTCTAGACAGTAGCATTCAGGAGCTAGCGATCTAGCAAGTCAGTGTTTTTATCGTTCCGGATAAGCCACACACCATCTGGTCAACCCAAGAGGATGGCAGCTTGGTAGTCTAGGCTACAGCATCGAACTGACAACTATATGTCTATTGTGAGGCAGTTCTAATGACCTGAGCTATGTGCTTCTTCATTTTGATATCAAATCAGCGAACATTATGAAAAATGATATTTAAGAGCGACATCACATCGTACTTTCCACTAAATTTATCTTTCTTTATCGAATTGTTAGTGTTGTTTTTGTTTTCGTTACTCTTCAACAGACTTAACTTCAGTGGAGATAATAACTGGTAATGCCAAGAACCAACTCAGTTATTATGAGTGTGCAACTTAGCTTTATAATTAACCTTAGATGCTCATTATTTCTAAATTTGAATTTAGCCTCAAATTTATTTCTAGTTGTTGTTTTAAATCGATAAATTCAACTTCAAATGGATGACTTCAACTTTTAAAATTTACAATTTGCAAGGGATAGGACATCTTGAACACTCTGCTTGAAGCTTTATGACGAATCGTTTACAACTTTACATGATACTCGCACTCGATCGATAGTAAATTAGCTGAGACTGGCGAAACGAAGGACCAGCATGGTGTGGTGGTGGACGTGTCTGCCCCCGGAAAGGGTAATAGCGCGTTCGTTCCCCACCGCAAAGACCTGCGGTCCGGAGTTTTGCAAATATCTCAGCATCATTGTGGTCAAATGATATGTTGGAAAGTCGGCCATTCTGTTTAACTTCACTTCTGGACGATCGATTTCTCAGTTACAAACTAAAAAACTCTTAACAACAATTTGAAGACTTCAACGGCTCATTTTTCATTAAAAGAACACCATTCTACTCCTGAAATATCCGTTCCTACTAATTCCAGTAGTGTTTTTAAGGATCCAGTAAGTAAACGTCCATTACCAATCATACCTCAAATGCAGAACAGTATGCTTACACATCAACATTTGATGCAACAAGCCGCATTACAAGGTACAGTTGTTAACAGGACTTCATTACTATTAGCACGCGAAAAGATATTGAAAATGCTTGTAGAGCAGAACACAGCATGCCTATATAAAAGTACTGGATTAGAAGAAGTACGCAGTGTAGTTGGCACCATTTCTAATTAAGCTTCGTTCAGCCGCCATGCAAGGCAGACCATTACCGACAACTGTGCAGAACTCGTACTTCTCGCCACATCTTCGTCCGATAGACACGTCGGCCACACAACAGCTTCGCCCACCCGATTCAGCTCAGCAGCTTCGAGTCCCTCTAGATTCGGCTTCTGCTCAACAAATGCGTCAAATTGATCAGCAAAATACCGCCGCTCAGCAGTACCGATCACATGAACAGGCGATGGCACAGCGGCTACACAGGCAGCTTCCAACACAGATGATGCAAAATCAGGTAGTACTTGATGGATAGAGGTGATTCATGAATGAAACCTCACTTCCATATCTATGATTAGAAAGGAAACGAATATTTATGAAACATCACAGCCGTTGTTATTTAGGCAGTGCAAATGCGAAACCAGCAAATTGCTGTGCAAGAATATCATAATCTACTGAGGCTGGCTCAACCTACTGGGCTTCAACAGCCGAGACGACAAACAATCTCTGGGAACAACGTCAACGCACAGGTATAACTTCACTGTTGTTAACTTCTCATCACATTAATTTTGATTTTTATCATCACTATCCATTTCTCTGTTAGGCGTAAATAGTAGTCGACGATTCGAACCAATGCCAATTTAGTTTTCAGTGCCACTCAAGTTTTCGTGAGATAAAATGCGTTAAGCTTTTAATCCACCAATGTTCCAGTGAATGGAGCACTTTATGGCAACTACTAAGCTTTCATCTTGGTACTGTTTCAGATGCCTTCGTCGGTAGCTCGACTTCAGCGGTCAGCCACTACTATAGAGCCGTCTTATTCCTCGTCTTTACAATTTCCACATCAAATTTCGCCAACACTTTCATCATTGGCCACTTCACCCATCTCTCTTGCTACACCCATCCAACTTCAACAACAAAACCTACTTGCACAGCAAATAATGTCAAATGCAATGCGAGCTGCAGGCACCAATATGGCGCCACCACCACTTCAAATGGTTTCCACCAGTAAGTCGCAGACAACTACCAATTCCGGGACCGTTCAGCAGACAACAACCAATCTATCCGGCGGCATGGGAGACGCCGAATTTCTAGCCTTCTTAGATAATGTTCGCCAAATTGAAGCTCATCTAACACGTACGTTAGCTGAGAGCATACAACGCTCAACAGCTGCGCAACAGCAAAGTTAATAAAAGTCGTTCTATTCCTGTTCACATTCATCTGTTTCGTGAGCTAAAAGAACAGAAAAGCGTCTTGGGGGAAAAGTTCGCTATCAAACCTCCTCCCTTTGCATTCAGAGAGCTTCCATCTTTGGTGCTATGTATGATTTCATCAATAAAATATCGCCAGAGAGAATCAGCACCATCTTGTTCTGCACTAGAGATCCCTCTAGTCCACAGAAAGAACTGAATTTGAAAGACGCAGAACTGAATTTCGTTGAAAAATTACAACTGTCCTAAGATAAACGGCATTACCCTCCGAAAAGTCTTAAATAATTGTAAAAAAAAAATAAAGTAAACGAGTACGGGTACAGCTTCATGAGTAACGCGAAGTACAATACGTCATTATTCGGTGCTCAAGCGCGTTTACGCTTCTGCCACCGCAACTAATCGATAATTCCTGTTTGTGCTCTGATCTCAACAGCGATCTCAGCGAATCGGTTACCTATTTTTGGTTAGCCTGTTATTTTCGATTCTGTTTTCTTCTCCGCGATGTTTGTTTTCGTTTTTGGTTTTGTTGTTTCGTAAACCACCGCGTTTTCCACAGCTGGCTTCTCACCACATCATATTCCGCACTCCTCCCTCATTCACACCCTCGCGCTGTCATATCTCCTTCTTGCACTCCATGACCTCCGTCGATGACTTTCCCTTTGACAAGTGATTTTGTAGGGTTCATGCAATTCAAATGAAAATTGTAAATACTAATTATATGTTTACGCTTTCGTAAAATGTCGTTGATTTATATGAATAAAGATTTTATTAGTTAGGTATACATGATGTAAACTTGATGAAGAAAAAAAACAAACTGGGGACAAATCAAGGACTCGCAAATTCCATCTTTCAGTCGTTCATTTGCATGTAAGCATTTCCTTAACTGAAGGAGTGGATAGCTCTATGGCAATGATGCTGTTCATTAGCAAAAAGGGCTAGTTCCACTTGTGCTCAAACTCAACAAGCCTCCCAACCCTTCAGAGTCGAGAATTCTACCAAAATTGTCTGGGATCAACGCTCTCTTTCTAGTTCGTGGGGAACGCCCTAGCATGGCTAGTCCAGGGTTCAAGGTAGAATCCTCTCTGCCAGCATTCAACGGTGAATGAGACGAAGCTCCTCAACAGCAGTCAAACCAGCACGCAAATACGAAGACCTTCGTGAATTATTGATGTGAGAAAACGAATTGAACACAAAAATGATGGAACCTGTATAAAAAGTGATTTCAGCTCACGTAAAAAATTCTCTAAATTCTAAGGATTTAACCTGCAAAAGCCGTAAGAGTATATGTCGATTATAGCTTAATGGATTCACGCTGAACAGAAGCATATTGCTCTACAGGGCTTCAAGCACTCTAAATGGACTTAATCCATAGGAAGAAATATTTGACGGTTCAGTTGACGCTAAAAGAACAGCCGATATATCTGTGAAGATAAATCCGCTTATGGAAAGAGACTTCGAACGAATGGGTACACAAACTTGGCTCAGCCTTTTGGTGAGTACAGTGAGGTTCAAGACATAGTGTTATACGGATCCACCGACACCTAAACTACCCACACCTACCCTGCCTTTTCCTTACTTGGACGGTCCTTCTTCACGAGCTGTGCGGACCCCAGCACGTATGCCATTCGTTCCTTTCTCTCGCAACCGTAGTCCATGGTGGTGGACTTGCTCGAGCATGGCAGCGCTTGCGAGTCTCATACCATGATCTGTAAAACAACTGCAGCTGCGGATACAGCTGATTAACTTTGTTTACGAACATGTTCGCCTAACGTGTAGGTAGCCGTTCTAGGGGACATTTGCATTCTCTTGGAGTCCACTCTACTGTTCTTTTCGTCTATGTGTCGTCTGTTCTTCTCATTATGTGACCGGCCCATCTATGTTTCGCTGTCGATGTATATTCTCCTGAATCTCGGAGATGTGAGAGATTTCGAAGGTCAGAGCTTCGCATTCCGGCTACATATTGAAAGTGCCGGTTATATTTCAGAAGACATCGCTCAGGCGCTCTGTGAGTAGTGCGAAGCATTCTTGACGTAGTTGAAGTATCAACCAACGTCTCTGCAGCACAACAGAGCGCTAGAAGGACCGTAGAATCAAAGAGGGATTTTCGGGTCCTTCAGTTGGTCGGTGGCTTCTTTGAGAGGCCCGAATGCGACCTAAGCCGCTCTCTTTCTTCTATCTAGTTCCTCGTTCATGTTGTTTTCCATGTTCACTGATCGCCCAAAGTATACGCACGAGGTGGTCTCTGCAATGATAGAGCCGTCCAATTCAATTTTTTCGCCTTCGCACCATGAGTTTTTCATGCACTGGGTCTTCTTTCGATTTATGCGAAGTCCCATCTTTTTCCCCGCTTCGTTGAATTCGTTGATCATTACTTCCGCTTCGCTAGTACTTCTTGAGAAGATGACAATGTCGTCGGTAAAACGAAGGTTTGATAGGAATTTTCCATCAATGCGTATGCCTTTCTCATCCCAATCGAGTGACTTCATTGACTTTATCCACTGCAGTGCGGCACTGAACAGCTTTGGAGATATTGTGTCGCTCTGTCGAACCCCTTTTCCAATGGGTATTGTAAAAGGTCGATGGAAAAACTGCATTTTCGTAGTGCAGTTCCGATAACAGTCGGACAGAGTCCTTATGTAGGACGGTCCCACTCCTTGGTCGATGAGCGCTGATAGGATTGCATTCGTTTCCACACTGTCAAACGCTTTCTCATAGTCGACAAAGGTTAGGACTAGAGGCAAGTGGTATTCCCGACAAACTTCGATGACTCTGGACACGGTTTGGATGTGGTCAATGTAGTAAAATCCTTTTCGAAATTCTGCTTGCTCAACTGGTTGTGTTCATCCAATGTCCTTGACATGCGCGATAGGATAATCTTCGTGAAGAGCTTGTTAAGTACACTTGGCAAGCATATGGGACGATAGCTACGAAGATCCCTTCTGCCTCCTTTCTTGGGTAGAATAACCGTGCGCGACGTCCTCCACTGGTTTGGGATTTTCTCCTTTTGAAGGTAGCCTGTCATGTGATTTACGAGAAGTACATGTAAATTATGGCCTCCAACTCTAAGGAAATCGGCAGTAATATTATCGGGTCCTGGAGCTGTGCCTCTTTTTATCCTTTCTATCGCAACTCGAATCTCCGACGAAAGAATTCCAGGTGGTTTTTCTCCAGCAGGGATATTAGGGCCCTGCACGGGGATTGTGGAACAGAAAAGGTTGGTGTAGAACGTTTCCGCTATTAATTCCATATCATGGTGGGAAGTTTTGACGATCCCATCTTCGTTCATCAGGACTGACAGCAGAACATTATAATTTTATAATATAATATATAATATATATAATTCTGCTATATATATACATATATATATATGTTTATGTACATATATATATATATATATTCTAGCACTTATTTTATTTAGATGATCCAACATCATAAATTTCCAGTCCCTATGAATTGGAAGAGCCTTCCCAGAAATACATCACACCAAATTCCTTACCGTTCACGGGTTACAGACCTGATTGGCCCGAAATGGCATCGAACCAAGTCGACGCGCACACTGATCGACACCTCCATTACCATACCATGCCTTGGCCGAGATAGTAGCATAGCGCGCGATAGATAAATGCATATAAATGTTAAAAAGCGCGAGTACTTCAATAAATAACGGAATATGTTGGAGTCACAATGTTTAACGTTTTGTTTTCTGCCTTCTATAATTTTCGTGGCAGGTTACTAAGCGAAATACAACCACAACGTTGCTGAGATATTTGCAAAACTCTGGACCGCAGGTGCCTATGGTGGGGAACGAACACGCTATTGTCCTTTCCGGCTGAGAGACAGGCGAAACGAGGGACCCGCATGGCGTGGTGGTGAAAGCGTTACTCCCCGGAAAGGACAATAGCGCGTTCGTTTCCCACCATAGACACCTGTGGTCCAGAGTTTTGCAAATATCTCAGCAACGTTGTGGGAATATGTTGGTTTTAGTGAGTTCCAGTAATTGGGGGCGTATGTAACGCGGTGGTTAGAGGTACCGTGCAATACACACATGGTCCTTGGTTCGATTCTATGTCTCAGGCTCAACAAGCCTTCCATCTGAGATTGGCAAACCGGTACCAGGCAGTTCTAGGAGAACAGCAGCACTAACTCGATACATCGATGGACCAGCGCAAGTCACTGTGTGGGCCAGCTATGCATTCAGTCACGCCTAACAGTGTTTGATGAAATAGAATGCATGGCGCACCTCAGCTGTTGATTATCAACGGAATTTTTTCTTTTATTCTTTCATAAGTAGTAGAAGGATTCAGAAATTAATAGCAAAAACTATGTTTTATTTCTACAGGGTTTTATGTAACTTCGTACGAAATATTATTCTAATTTCAACGTTTTTAGAACCGAAATCTTCAAATAACCAGAAACAAAACTTAAATTTTAAAACCTCCAAAATAAAGCTTAGAGCCAAAAACATCAACGATGTACTAGCGAAACCATAGCTTTCCACCCTTGTGGATTGGCTAGAACTATTCCTAGACAAGTCTGGCACCACTAAGAGATGGGACTCTTGGTAGGCCAAAGGCGGGGCCGCACCGGCAACCCCATACGCATTACTGCGTGGCATCCTTAGCTATTGGGCATTCAACCGCGTCCTGTTACAACTACATGCCCATAATGAACAAATTGGTAATTAATAGTACTTATTCACAAAAAAGAGGACAAAGCTATTACTATGAAATCTGAACCTCCTTGAATTTCAGTCCAACACACATCCAGCTTTTTAGCCAAACCTTTATGTTCTTCGCGGATTTTTTACTCATTTCTATATATTTTCCCTGGTCCACTAACCGACTCTTTCTGCCCTAATGTATACCTCAAAAACTTGGTCGCTGCATAAGGAGGATAAAAGATCACTCAACATTATAGAACGCGCAGTCAAAAGGACGATGCTAAGAATGTTTCCTGCCACACTAATGACGGAAGGGATGAAAATCCCCAGACTGCGTCAACGATCAAAAATCAAAGATGCCGTTCTGTGCGTCAAACAGTCGAGAATAAGGAGTGTCGGTCACGTAATACATATGTACGACAACCGATGGACGACAGCCGTTAGTGACTGGATTCCTCAGGATGTCAAACGCACTGCATGAAGACCACCGACCCAATGCTCAGAGTTCTTCACAAAGAGCCTTGAAGAAGGATATGATGCTCGACGAGTCCCTAGAGCGAGCAGAATCCACTGGGCTACTCTTGCACGCGATGCGGAAAAATGGAAGATTTACTGAGGCGCGCTCGAGTCACTCGGCGATCAATGGGACTACAGGTGATGCGGGCGATCCTTCTCTAGTTACAGTACGTTACAACAACTTTCTATCACAACTGCAGTTCTGATTGCATCAAAAAGTTGTTCTCACTCGCTCCGCTGTATTTATTGCTTGTAAAGCTGACGAGATTTTCACAAGAATCTTGTTAATTGTTTTAATACCAGCTACTTAGCCAAGTTTCTGAGTATTAACTGCTTCCGAAGGCGAACTAAAATCGATGGAAAAAGTCCTGCCCTTTACGCTCATTGGTTTCAACAGCTGTGTAAAACAACATAATGTTAGAATTGACGAGCAACATCCACAGAGCGCACCTCCAGAACTCAGCTTTCAAAACAGTTCATGCTATTGCAACAAACAAACTGATCATCGTCAGTCCTGAACACTGATCGCGCAACTAGAACAGTCGCACGCTGAAGTGACTCCAAGCAGACTACTGGTGTTCAATGCGTTCACTTCGCGTCTCAAATCAGCCCAAAGAATAGATCGCTGTTCATACATGAATGTCAGTCACTATGCAGCCATAAAAAAGCCATATGCACCACTGCCTTCATCAAATACTTCACTTGTCATATTGCAAAAAGAATATTAGCAGTGACATAATAGAAGTATCGTGTATTTACAAAAAGCTTACTATTTGACAGTTCTTGAGAACGCCATTGTTTCTTGGCACGTTCATCATGAGGCCATGATGGACTCCAAAAAGGACTCCATTGTTGCATCGGTTTGATGTATCTTCTCTATATTCATAGATGTATTCATTCATGAATCTGTAAGTTTGCTTGCCCAATAGTGGATCCTAGACTACTTGTCAGTTTAGCCGAAAGACTGCGAAATAATAAGGACAGTAAGTCATTTAGGGTCGTTTCCAGAAAAAAGAACTTTTTTCTATTTTATGGAAGACCAATTCATGGTGTTTTTCGCCAAAACAATAACAAACAGACTCATTCCACTGACTCCGAATGAACTCACGATAAGGCTGCTAAAATCTCATGGCCAATATTGGCTACGTGAGCTTATAACGATCATGGTGACGACCTGTAATGCGTGCCAGCATAGGAATCCTCTATTGAGAATCTGGTAATACAAGCTTAAAAATCAAAATCGGTGTTACCGGGTTGGTCAAAAGGAAAAGCGCCGTCTATGGAATGCAACTGCTTGTTCTTCGAACCATTACGCTCAGCATCGTTAGTGCCTTTCCTCGCCCAGATGAGTTTGGTCACGAACGTTGATTCTCTTGGTGAACTAACAACGGAGCTAATAATTTTGAAACCTCTACTATAGACGGATCTGAGAGCTTTCAAATGGAGAGTTCCATTAACAACAGAGCAATTCATAACAAATTGAAGGCTTTAAATAACCGATGTCAATGTCCTCCCAAAGTTATCGAATCCTCACCGCTTTTGTGTGTTTTTGTTCTTTTTCCACGCATAAAATAGTGATGCAGGAAAATTTTAGAAGCTCATTTTCAAAAAAATTCAGTAAATTGGGAACTTTTCGTAACCTCAACCGCTTTTTGGGGAGATGCCGTTATCGAAAGGGGGGATCGAAGGAAAGACTAGATGTGCACAAGAGCGCACCTCCAACTCCTAGCACCACAGGCTCTCTATCTTCACCACCTGTTGTGGTCAACAAAAACCAGCGTCTGAAGTCATCTAGAGGTAGATGCCCCCAAAAAATGGAGTAGAGGATAAAACCACATTAACGTTGTTCAATATGCTGAGAACCACTAGGTAAGCTCCCAGCTTGTAAAACTTAACACAGAACAGATAAACGAAAATATCAAAGCAAGAAGTGCAAAAGTATTCGCTGTGGTAACATAGGAGCTTGATTATCCTGTGGCGTTCCGATGGTATAGCCTACGTTTTCAGATAGGCAATAGATAAAATTGTCTACGACTACTACTTCGATTTTCTTAGAGTTATGTACTCTTGAAATAATAGATGCGATCTCGTCAATGGAGAGCCGTACGCTATGGTCACGAAAAGACTAGTCAATCATCCTCTAAACGCAAACAAACTGGCAATGAAACGAGTAGAACAGACAATCAGAGGTTGATAATCAACCTCGTGTAAACTCATCAAAGAAAGAATACATATTGATCAGTGATACTGAGGTTCAAGGAAAGTCGGTTTCGAAATAAATCAGTTGTCGCCACTGCATTCTATTTCGCCCCTTATGAGCGACCATGTTGCCACACAACGATTTGGAACAATGTTTCCTGACAGGTAACGTCTGAACAGCCAAACCAGTGAGTGAATGAAGACTGCCGGTGACTTGTTCATATAGATGTTCTGGTATAGCACTCTCCGGAAAGTGTATTGCAGTGGTCTTCATCGACAAAATACCACGCTGATTTATTTTATGGATTTAGAAAGGAAGAGATATTGTGATCATATATCCAGCTTCCGTGGTCTGATATGGAAGCTGGTGCATGTGACCATCAAAGAGATCGACGTAGAAATTGCGGATAGTTTTGTTCATTGCTTTGTTCGAAACCGAGAATCTTCCGTGTGACGGATGACGATTGCGTTGATCTTGTGTTTGCCAAAGTCTCGGCTGACGTTGTGGATGCTTTTACCAGCAGCTCCAGCAAGTTCTACTACTCCTCTGTTCTTAAATAGTTCATCGCTTCTCTACAGCGTTTTGCAAGTTGGGACGCGACCTGATGACGGTCGCGGTTCGTACAAATTCTACATTTAGAGTCTTTAGACTCTCGGATTCTTCAGCATAGTGATTTTAGAATAAGCCGACCGTATACCTTTTCAATGTTGCTGGTAATGGAATCTTCCAAGGAACTAGCTAAAGAATTGAACAAAACCCAATTTACAATAGTTTTAGTGTACTTTCGTGTCATGAAATTTGCGGTATCTTTTCCTTTTTGAGAAAAAGAATGGAATCTTGGTACTACAGAAACGGGGTAGGGTCCGCCAGAAAAGAATGTGGTGTTTTGGCACGACAGTGTCATATTTTAAATAGAACCTTCGATGTTATAGCAAATAGTCTACTGCGCTTTCACCGTCTCTGCTTAAGAGTCCCCCGCTTCCAATATTGAGGGCTAGATAACTCCAATTGTGAACTAACCATGAATGAACTTGATAATGTTTACCTCAGCCTCCCACCTAGTTCATTAAATTCGAAACCATGGTGAAATTGGTTAGACAACCTCCCGATGTAATGTTCTTCACACCTTCTTCTAGTTGTAATCTTAGCGTTGTAATCGCCGATGGTTGTCTTGTGGAAAATCATTTGTGATCAAGTCCATGTATAGTGTTACGATCTCACATGAGTCACCAGTTCTTGAAAGGAAAATGTCCACGGACATTCCCATGTTGATGACATCCTGTGAGTCGTCTCCACTGTTATCGCATGTTCTGATTAACACGTCCCCTCCCTACGTCGTAAACGATCTACGATTACCTTTTTTTACGATTACGATGTTTTTTTCTCTCTTACCTGTCTACTGTCTTGGTGTTGAGTCAAACTCAAAGCAATGTGGTGAAGATTTCCCTGAGCTCTGGTGTGCGGACTGGATATGCATAATTTTTACCCCTAATCGGCGTAATCCTCTTCTTAGAGTCACATTGTCCACAATTTACTTGGATACTTGAATGCGCCGTCCTCACTGGTTGTGTGGGCCCAACATAATTTCCATTTTATCGGAGTTTTGCTGGTTTAGCCATTGTTGCTTCCTAGAGCCTTGAGGTCAGCCATGCCAAAATTTACCCTAGGTCATCACCACATGTAGTAGCTTTGCGAACATGCGACTGGTTGATACCAGGACTGCAGTGGGTCCCGGTGTTCGTCTACACTTGGCTGGACTTCTTGATGGAAACGACAGACTCAGCTTGGGATGCCTTGCTGGGTGTGGTTGAACTGTTCACCCAGGAACACCTCTAATCCACGATGAGACGGTAAATCGTTGGGAGCACCAAGTACTATTTTTCTAAACAATCGTGTACATGTAGATCTATTAAACAGAAGCATTGGCCACCGTCACCAATCCATTACCACTCAATGGTTCGTCGTCTCCTCTGGACGCAAGGCATTCGTAATCATAAAACATCAGTTGCGAGCACATAGTACACTAGAACACTTTTTCTCATGCATTTCTACGCATGACTCAACGAAATCTCTCATCTTTAACTACAATGATGCCGAGATATTTGTAAGACTCATCTATTTTTGAAAAACGCCAGTGGAACACACTATCTATGAGTAGTACAACTACAGTACATAGCACAATGTGATGCCCAGAAGCTTCATTGTAGATGAGCATAGCTCATTCATTCATTTAAACCACAACACCACATAGGAGAAAACTTCGAACTGAACAGATAGAGAAATATTCGTAAAACCAGCAACATAGTAAGAACCGGTGAATTGAATTCATTCCATCAATACACTGAAACCATGATCAAATCTTACATTTTCAAGATTAAATCCCAAGAATACTTGCAGATAGAAAGATATTTCGCAGCCAACAGTAGTAAGCAGTAAGTTACAATGTGTAAGTCAGCTAAAAACAATGTAATTCAGTTAGTTTTCGAATGTGTACTGTTCATTCCAGGCAAATGTATTTGCAGAAAAGCCTAGTTCAATCGATCAAGTAAGTCGATAATACGCTCAATAGATCGGCAGCCACCAGCCTTCTTGCTCTAAAATTAAGAAAAATTAAAAATCCGAAATTTTACCTTCGTTTAAGGAATGCCTGCACTTTCGAACGAAACGAAAGAAATTTGAGATAAACAAACTCGATAGGTAATTAGCAAATTCGTGACGCCTCTCAATATACACGTGGGAAAAAGCGAGCAATGTAGGCGAAATGCAACCATTTCTAAGCATTTTTTTTTCGAGAAAAAAGTACTCTCCTCATATCAAAAATAACAACAAATTCATCTCAACGGCGTTCGCTTTCACGACTACCACAGGAACATTCCCAATTACTGAGTAAGTAAGGTTTAAACGTTCGACAACCAAAAGCACTTAACCATGGCAGGGATGCAAATCTCGGAGAACGCATACATAAATAAATTTACAGTATAATTATGTGCTCATTGTCAGCAAAATTATTCACTACAAAACAACTGGGCGTTCACAGAGTGGGTATTCGACGTGTTCCAAATAGCCTCCCATTTCTAACCCTTACTTTCAAAACCTTTCAATGATGTTGGAAACTCCATACTCGAGTAAGTTTACAATCCATGATTTTCAAAATCTTGACCTTCGCAATTTATAATTTCACATGTTATTTTCAATTCTGAAAATTAAGACGTTATAGTGAAACGATTTAGGCAAGCATAAATGCTACACTGGATGCAACCAGTCCTAACCTGCTTGATATGATTAGTTGATATATGGCGCTCTAATTAGTCGAGTGAAACCATAGAGGAACTGGGTCTTGGATTCATTTACCGGGACTCAGTGACATTTTAGGGATAGATCCCTCAGTAGAAAAGCTTCAGTGACTAAAAGCAAAAAAAAAAAAAATATGAGTACCTAAAAAGTTGGCGAAGAGTTTCGTGTCACATTTCGTGAACGTCTTGATAATATCCTCTTTATCCGCTCACTAAAGGATTGAAAGGAAAAACAATAGCATTCACCAAATTCTAAGGTACGCTTCATGCGTTCGACTTCATTAAGCAGCGTTGGAGGTGACGTAATGCAAATTCAACTTAAACAATGAATTACGATGCATATCGATATCAGTTCAGTGGTGCTATCCTCCTAAACGAATTTGGCTGCAACTTGCCGACTCCCGAAGGATGGAAGCAAGTTTGGTGAGCACGAGGTTTAGGAATGAACCAAAGAACACGTATGTATTTTAGAACATTCTCTACCAGTGCGCTTTATGCACCTCAATCTCCCAAATTACACCGATCCAATTTCGTAGGGTATCCGGTTACCCACCACTTATGTTCTGTAGGATGGCATGCTTTGGGAGCTCTTTCTCATTCTCGTTACGTGTGTCAACCAAGTGGGTTTTCCTGCAGAAAGAAACATCATAATCTGAATTCCACAAGTGACACATAACGCCTTAATCTAGTTCTGCGAATCTGCAAAAATCCAAACCGCAAGTACCTGTGGTGGAGACCAAACACGCTATTACCCTTTCCGGGGGCTAAGACGGTTACACTACACCATATTGGTTCTTCATTTCGCCTTTCTCTGAACCTGTTTTAATCTACAGTTGCTATCAGCAATCACCCATCAACGGGATTTATCTGGGGAGCAGAAAATATCTTAGTATCACTGTAGTTATATTTCATATCACACCTCTCCATGAAAAAGCATAGGTAGTAAAACGAAGTGACTACATAAGCGAGGGAATTTCATCCACACATATTTATACGTTAGCTGTCATGAAATAAATACTGCGGTAACAACATCGGGCCTGAACATCAAGAAAATAGTAAATTATTGGTCAGTGCCGGCGTTAATAGAAAGTGGGTTTTTGGAAATAAAAACATTACAAATCTACGTAGACTGCCAAAGAGTTGATGACTAAAAACTGACAGCACCACAACTCACGAATGGACTAGTACAGCTTTACAGACGATATGTGTTGAACTCAATGAATATAGAACACGGCAGAAAAAGATCCTTCACGAATGTGTAGACTGCCGTAAAAAAAAGAAATGAAAACACAGTTACACGAACACTTACCGCAATTTTCATGAATTCTAGAAAACGCTGCAGTTGATCGATCATAGGAGAAAATGATCCACCCTGTAGATGTGAACGTACAGATGAAGCATGTCCCTAAGCAAGAGCTTTATAAGATCTGACAGATATTGATGCAGTAAAACATTATTTAAAACATTAAAATTGCTTTCCGATTTCTAATGAATGACGTTCCCGGAAGAACAAAGATTACAAGATTAACAAAGAATGCTATGAAACAACCAAGCTTAAAAACATAAAAATGGAAAAAAATTGTAAGCCACGAAACAGTGAATAAGGAACCGTCAACAACTACACTTCGAAATCTCACACCAACTGTAGCTCGCCATTCTTCCTAACATTTAGTACCTACAGATTCGAATTTTCATTTAACACCGGAACCCCCGAATATAAGTATTTTAGTCCAAATTTTTCTCTAATAATTACACAACATATGTTGAAACGTGTCACATCTAAACGATAATGTGATAAAAAAAAACAAAGGATGAACAAGCCGGCGTTGATCAATCTCTAAGGAATGCGGCACGCATTCGAGTTCACTATGCATCCCTAGAGGTGAGTGAATGCATATCTAGCCCTTACAATGACTCGCTTAGCCTACCGATGTATCCAGTTAGTACGGCTATCCTTCCAGACAAGTGCAGTACCAATTTGCCGACACCGGAGGGATGGAAGACTTGGTGGGTCACGGGCGTGGGAATCGATCCTATATGTATTGCTGGGCACCTTCTACCAATGCGCCACGTGCGATATTCATGATTTGTTCATTCCATATTACGTCTAATTCGTTTTATAGTTGGAAATAGCTAAAATACCTCATTCTGCTGTAAGAGACATCCAATCAACAGTGCGACATAAGATGCAACTACACTATCCTCCATGTGGGCAGAAGCCTAAAATAATTACACATAAAATGTTTTAAATTAGTCTAGAGAATAAACACTACCTTGCTCATAGCATTTTGCACTGCTTGCAACATCTCGCTCTCACTCATTTCGTCCATCTTCGCTCGATCTAATCGTCCATCATCTCTGCATTCCTCGTCCGTATCATTATTATCTTCCTCAACTGGTTCCTAGGGGCAACTTACTAACAGTGACGATTGTAAGACAGAGAAGAACTACAATAAATTTAAATTTAGGCTACCACATACTTCAAATGCTATATCCTTATCGAGGTCTTCATCAATATTTTTAGCTTTAGCGTCATGGATAGTGAAGAGCTGAAAAAGCATGCAAATAGACCAACGTGGGAAAAGGAGTTAGTAACAATCATTTTAAAAAAAGACAACAGCCATACAATAGCAAGAGCATCAAGAGCTTTGTGCTCGGTGTCTTCTCCATCATCTGAGTGGACTTTCACAGACGTATCAATAAGTTTCCGGCGATTAGAATTACAGCGTTCTACCAAATTCACACATAAGGACGTCATCTGGATAGCCATCAGTATTGTTAATTATAAGTGGAAAAAAACTTCAAATCAGGAATTAATCCAGAACTGTCGTCTTACCATAACGTAAAGGTCGAACTTTTTATCTTCTGGCGCATATTTCGGGACAAGAAAAGTGTATGACGAAAGACAGAGCGGTAGGAAACCTGGTACCTGTCCTAGTTTAGTGCAGCACAACTCTAAAAAACCGATTATTATTGAAGCTAGAAAAATAAAAGTATCTCATCATCCTGTATAGCATATATATATATACATATATATACTATGTACATATATACACAAGCATGTATATGTATACATATACATATGTAAACGTGTATTTATACACATACATGTACATATGTATATATAACATATGTATATATATAACATATATATATATATATGTTATATATATACATATATATATATATATAAATAAGCAACTATGCACAGAAATCTGGAAGACCTTAAAAGATACTACACACAGATATAAAAGAATGGAAGTATTAAGGCACAGATGCAACAAAATTAAAGAATCTGATTAAACATGAAAAAAAGCCTCTTAAAACTAGTGCTGTCGTCTTCGGCAGAGACAAGGTTAACAACAAAATTTATTCAATAATGAAAGCCGCTTCAGTGACTTTGGCTTTTTCGGAGCCTGCAAATGTCCATACAACGGAGTAGATTTGGAAGTCAAGGTCACTATCACACAGGAATCTAGAATGTCAGCGCGTTAAACTCTTGAAGGGTTTTAGTTAGCTTTAAGAAGAAAACCAAGTTATCACAACGAGGCCTCAGTGCAGTGGCAAGAGCTGCTCTGCAAAGCGCACCTAGTCGTTGGTTCAATCTAACGCCCAGTATTAACTAAGCCGACAAACTGGTACCATATGTGTCTAGGAGAAAAAAAAACCCTGCTTTGAGCAGTTGGGTCCCATAAGTTGTTGTTTAGACCAAGTATGCATCCAACCACCTCTACGATGTTTCATCAAATTGAATGTATAGCAAATTCTTCAGGGATTGATCAACGCTGAACGCTTCATTCTTTATTGTAACAAGGTTTTGATACGTGTTAATAAATAACATTAAAAAAAACAAATGGCTCTAATAAACAGTAAAAGACAATCACAGGAGTAGTAATACGAAATTTTGACATTGTTTTTACTGCAAAAATTCAATTTTATCCTTACCTTCATTTTACCAAACAAGAAAAAAAAACAAAATAAAAGAGAAAAGCTTACCATTTTCATGAGAAAGGTTCATAAGAACACGAGCCATCAAGGATAGACAGACTATATAAGAAGAAACCAGTTGCGAACCAACAGAAGAGTTGCTTATTGTATCGTGAATTATAGTCATCAACCTATAAATCAAAACTAAAAAATAAATCACAAATGAAATAGCAGGTGTTATGACAATAATGAAATTGAAGCGATTTTTTGAAACGTGTAGTTTGGTGACAGGATTCTCTATACAGTCGCCGATTTTGCATCAATCATTGACCTCCAAGAGACTTAAAAGACAGTCATAAAACTCTCTAGTTGACACTGTCAGGGAGAGAGTAGCCTAACAGATCGTGTTCACTACAGGAACCTGGACAACAACAAATCTACCTGCTAGGATCTTTCGAAAAAAAAAACGAAGTGAGTGGTTTGACAGAGCCCCATGCTCATATAGTCTCACAGTTCGCGAAATCCAAGCGTTTCACATTGCCACCTCAACCTTTGACCACTATTGCACTATTCTCACCCTAAAGCCCTCTTCTCCCCAGAGCTTCCCAGGTTCGGAAGTAGTAAATGATTGTTTGCGATTCGTGCGTCCACACGTTGTGCAATCAGCTCAAATGTTCAAGACATACGCCTCTTTGTGGCTTTCGAACTCTCCACTTTTAAGCAATAAATGCCAATTTGCGATGGATCTGAGATTTCACTCCTTAAATTCGAAAACTTTTTTCTGTTTAGTAAAACGTCTTATGCGGAACATGGTTCTGTGCAAAACATCAACAAAACAACTATTTAAAGAAAACCTTCAATTTAGTATGATGTGGTTCACTACGTAATGGTATATTACACTGACAGAACTCTATTTACAATTTGGGAAAGCAGATTTTCGATTTGTGAGTTGATATTAATAGCCTTGTTTATAACATTAACCCCAGCCGCTCACACTGCTCATTAAATTCCAACAAATGGATCGTCGTTATCAAACTCGCAGTGTGACCGACTATCGCAGATAAAATTTCACCTGCAGAACTTTCCCAAGTTCATATAGACTCACGTAGACTTCACCTTCGTTCCTGTTTGATGTTCAGGCTACTATTAAAGCCGATAGTAGTCCGCATCTTCTCAATCATAAACAGATTTCAGTAAACATTGCACAAAAGAATCGACGTCCACGGATATGAACATCGACGAAGAACATAATAATTGTAGAATTATGAAGCCCAGTATAGGCTTGTAATCTCAGCACCCTATTTGTGTTTTTCGCTGAAGTGTAACGATGAGAGTACTTTCTGCAGCAAGTGAGCAGAGTTTTTTGATTTTTGATGTTTCACATGATCAGTACCCACGGTAAGCTTGATAAGTTCTAGCATAGTGCCTTTGTATACTCAAGCATATCTTGCCAAGCTTCCTAACCGGTTGATGCATTTTTGAAATAAGAGATACTACTCACGGCATAACATCCTACAAAAGCGTGAGAACTATCTCCAATCTGACGGGACCTGTTTAAAAAACCCCGAAAAAACCACTTTAGTATGCACAAGAAAGTTGGTGACTTACTTCCCACACATTTGAATCAACAGACTGCCACGATGTGATATCAGGAAAGCTTGGTTCTTTTTGTGAAACACTGTACACTGAAAAGCAAACCATTGTGAGCAACTTCAATAAACAAAACCCTTTTGGTGGGAACAAAAAACAAATATGTGAAGGAATAAATGTGAAGTAAAGGAAAAGAAATAAAAACATTCGACTTACAGACTCGAGAATACGAAAACATCGCTCCAGAACTACAAGATGTTGAAGTGCATCAGATTCAGTTAGTCTATCATGCAATAACCTCAGCACGACCTTCTCCACTAAAAACTGTAACGTAGATGAGGTATTTAATATTGTAGTCAAACTACATTAACAACGACGATGAAATGAAAACAAAAAGGGGAAACACTGAAGTTAACAAAAAGGGATATGGTCAATGGTATACTACCTCACTGTATTTGTGGGCTTCAACTGTAATGTATAGCAGTGGTTCAAGTTCTGCATTGCTAGAAAGACCCAGGGGTTTCATCTTCCTTTTCCATTTTCATCTGGAACTTCAACAAAGGGTAGTCTTTGCCAAGATTAATGTTATCCTAGAAGAGATCTAGTCGTAAAACAAAACGTTCATCTCGTCTCTGATGACAACTGCAACGAAAAACAACGCCCCCAAATGATAACTCTAGCAATAATAATGTGCATAAGCATAAGCATAAGGTCTGCCCAACCCTTCATTTCGAACGAAACTAGTGGACCTATGAAACGTTGCTTAAGAAGGGCAGGTCCAGAGAAGTTGGTATCAGTGATTGAAATGCCACCGGACACTCTCAGATACCAGCCAGTCCGTAACCGATTCTATGACCGTCTATGCTTAATGCAAAACTGCACATGTCCTAAAGGCAGAAATGGTGATCGCATGACGGTTTATCTGACCTCTTGTAGAGAGGAAGAATACATCAGTGGAATGGGTAGACCACTGTGCGTGCGTACAAAAGAACACTCAGTCGGTACGCCTAAGGTTAAACCAAGCACTCCAAAGGGCGCGCGTAGAACACAAACACAAAGGAGAAGACTTCGAAGAAGTTAAGATCCCCGCAAAGGAATCGAAAACACTACCACGCAAAACTCTCGGAACATTCTGGATACTTTCCAGGAATCCGAAAATGAACTGCAACTAGGAGTTCCTTGTGATCACGTGTGACTTGCCAATCTAGGACTTTGTGGGGCTGGTCTCCACCAAATAACGAAAACTTATAAGGAACAAAACGGCTAGGGTTTAAAACGATCTATCTATACGTGAATGAAAATTTAAGCACTTAGTATTATCTCGAGGTTTTGAAAGTGTTTGGCTGAGTAAATTGCACGTCAACTTGACCTTTCCAGGCTCTGAAAACCGCAAAACTGTTGAAATATCAGCTGCATTAATGAATAAATGCTCTAATAACTACCTCATCCATGCTCATCAAGAAAATACTAAATTCACAGATAACCGTTTACTTAAATTATACACTAATGAACCTCTCTGAAAAAAGGTTTTTTCGCAAATAATTAAGTGCAATGACGATGCATAGTGCCGGATGGTTTTACTAGCCCCGTCCCTAATGTTTCGGTCTCTTTTCAATTAGCTAATGAATAAATACATTGTAGAGAAAAATTTTTGAAACCTAAGGGAATGAAAGTGAACGGTACAGTGTTCACCATAATGCCTCAAATGGGTAAACAGAGAATTGGATGTCCTAGCGTGGACCGCAGAACTTTTCGTTAATAAGAGCTATCCAAAGATCCAAATTTAAAGCTCTGAAGATTCTAGTTAAACAGAAAAAACGGGGACGAGATTCAAAACAAAAAAAAAAAGAGTAAGTCGGTGTGAATGAAGAGCTATGAAGTATTGACGATAAAAAGATTCTTTAAGCAGAAGACATAATCATACAACACACTTGCCGCTACTGCTGATAGAACCATCTACTTTGCTAATAAAATCTGTTAGGAGGAAATGACAACGAGCATAACATCCACCGCCATTATCACCGTCAAATTGGATATGATGAGCCCAGAAAATCATTGTTAAGCAACTATGAGAGAGAAAAAGTACAGAAACACCATTTACAGTCGTTTTCTCATTAACTATTTAACTACTAAGCATATTACGCGTTGTAGTGAAGTGGTCAGCGGTGTCCTGCAATACATATGGGATCGATCGTCGCGCTCTAGACCCACTAAGCCTTCTATCCCTCCGAGGTCGGGATAATGGTATGAGAATCGCCTGGGAGGATAGCTGCACTGACTTGATATATCGGCACGCCACCATGAGTCATTGTAAGGGCCAGATATGCACCCATTCACCTCCTACGATGCTTAATGAAGTCGAATCCATGGCGTACCCTTCAGGGATTGATCAACACTGAGAGCTTTATCCCCTTTATTCGTAGTACTAGCATTCATAAGTACTGCCTCTAGAATCCCCATCAAACCGATTGCATTGGAAATGAAAAATTTCCCTACCAAGAACCTCCAACAGTATTATAGGACTCTATGCAACTCTATACATTTTACCCAAAAACGAAAATGAGAATGAGAAATATATTACCTTTGCCTACCATCCACTGTAGAATGCCAATATTGAGAAGTTCTGTCTTCAAGTTTTCGTCCACGCATCGAGCCAGAAGAAAAACTAGAGCGTCCAGTATGAGAGATGACGGCTGAAGTTGCGAGTAATAAAGTGAGATATAGTGAGTGACAAAACAGAAAAGCGAGTGATGCCGCCAGTACATACAGTTAACTGCTCTTTGCTAAGATGGAACGTAATCTTTCTTCCAGATGATGATTCCATTCGTTCAAAATATGAGGTGAAAACTTCCCAAACCTAAATTGGATTAGAACGAAGACACTCTTCACATAGTGTGATATATTTGACACTTCAACAGTAAGGCTACCAATGACGCATATTTCTTCCGTTCTTCGTCTTGCTCCAACTTCTCAATACGAAGCAATTGTGAGAGAAGCCGTAGAGAATGTGTATCCACAGGCATAGGAATGAAATCGCGAGACATCAAGTATATTACAGTCGATGCACAAAGAGCCAAATTCTATATAAAAAGAAGGTTTAAAGCGAAATTTAAAAAGATGAACATGAAAACACAGATCACCTGGTCACTTGGCGAATCTGTCAAACACTTGAGGACGTTAGAAATAAGGCCCTCACTACGAAGGAATTGCCGGAACTCAGAAGACACGCATTTCCTCCCCAGCGACAGTGTACTGCAATGAACAGCAAAAATATCGCTTAATCTATTCTAGGGAGGAAATTAGCGCAGTAGTTAGAGGTGTCTTGCACTATACCATGACCTCGATTTCGCATCCTATAGTAAACGAGCTCCCCACCTTAAAGTCATTAAAAGGATAGAAGGATAAAGCTCTCGGCGTTGATAAATCACTGATGGATGCGCAATGCACTCCACTTCATTGAGCACCGTTGGAGGTGACTGAGCGCATATCTGGCCTTTACAATAACTCATGGTGGCCTATAGATGTACGGCGCCAGTGCTGTCATTCTCCCAGGCAAGACTGGCACCAATTTACCGACCCCCGGAGGTATAGAAGGATTGGTGAACCCGGTGCGCCGAGATTGATCCCATGTATACTGTAGAGCGCCTCTGACCATTGCTCCACACGCGCCCCATTACACTAAAGTCATTACACAGCTCAAATGTTCACTCAAACACCTGTACGATGCTTGATGGTGTCAAACACTCGGATATCCCAAAGGGATCGATTACTGCCGAACGGTTCACGCCTTCCTATGGTTATTGATTCTGAAGTGCAAACATAACATTACGATGTAGTTATCTCATACCTCAAACATTTTACGTTAGTTGACGCATCACTGTTCATCGTGCTGAGGATGTACTCAATATCCTGCTTAAAATCGTCGTGCTCTCCCGACTCTAAACACTGATGGGCTTCTTTAACACGATGAACTCTCGCTGTTTCACTACCTCGACCATCGACAGGAAGACGCTAAAGGAGAAAATCAGTTCAAAAAACCGACTAATAATAATAACAATCATAATGATGCTCAGGTATTTGCAAAACTCCGCACCGCACATGTCTGCGGTGGGGAAAGAACGCGTTATTATCCTATCCGCGGTCTAACGCGTTCACCACCACACGACGTGGGTCCGTCGCTTCGTCTTTCTCTCAGTAATGATAATAATGATAGCACTCTATCCCATATTTACTACCTACTCTTTTTCCACAGCAGGGCATTTATTATGTGAAAAACAACTACAAGGATGAAAAGGCATGAGCAGAACTAGGAACCTCAGGTGGCCTAGAACCCTCGATTACCCTTTCCGAGGACTCATGTGTTATCCACTGTACCAACCGAAACCTTTTCTCTGCTTTTTTCTCAGGCAACTTTTCAATCCAGTTCATTGCTGACAGTACCGCTATGGTAAAAAAAAAACTGGCTGAGAATAATGCTAATAATAATAATTCCAATTGACTAGCCAACAAATTAACGAAGGGACTCACTTCATAACAAACTTAAACAGAAGGCAACTTTTCTTAACGATAAAGCACACCTGTGAACAAGAAGTATGGACTGAACTGCTTGACACTGCTCTAACTTCGTTCGAGGCACCACTACCACCTTCACTTTCCTCATCATCATTAGCAGTCCATTTATGTTGGTAGATTGGACGGCGTTCTTTCGGATCCACAAATTTTGTTCCCAATGAAACTGAGTAGGAAACTATAAGATACTACGAAACAATAGAAAGTTACCAATCGTAGCCAGGCTCTGCTTACTAACACGAAGAATGCGGTGAAATCTTAGTTCTCTTCACCGAAGGAGGAGGTGAGTCATCTTTATCGTCGAAATCGAATTCGGAAGTGCGACCTGGACCTACTTGGGGCGAATGTGACGACTGTACTTCAGTAGTAATGCATGCACTAAAACAAAGATAACTTCTAAGTCTCTTCATATTCCTCGAAGATCAATGTTCTCTTCTACTTTTCTTTTATTTTATATGACCCATTTTCAAGTCTACAGTGCGGATCCCAGCAGTTCTCACATTCGATTCGTTTCCTCACATCAATCGTCCACGAAGATCTTCCAACTTTACGTGTGGCTTCGGTTGCTACTTGAGGATTTTCATTTCATCTTGAATGCCGCAGAATGCTGGTCGACGAATTCTCTCTGGAGTCCTGAGAGAGCCGAGCTGGAGCGTCTCCAATTGGATTGCATAGGGTGATTCCTCTTCCCCAGACAAGTCCGGTACCAATTTCCCGACCATAGAGGGATGAGAGGCATGGCTGGCCCGGAGCGGAATCGAAATAGCACCATGTTCGTGATGACAGACATCACTACCACTGTGCTATCCGCCCCTGATAAACGCCTTAATTTTCGAAATGTACAGTTTGCATAATGGTGCAGAGATATTTTCAAAACTCCGCACCGCTGGTGTCTGCATTGGCGACCGAACCTGCTATTACCCTTTCCGGGGGCTAACGCGTCCACCACCACGCCATGCGAGTCTACATTTCGGCTTTCTCTCAGTTGTATTATATAAAGCTTGCATAGGAAAAAGTAGACGCTCTCATAACGTATCTCTACTTAAAAAGTGATAAAACCGTAAAACCTATGACGACGAGATACCTCGGTGATCGAGCAGTGCTCGGAACAGGTTGGCTATCCTCGTCACTGCTGCTAGACAAAACCTGAAATGTTAACCGCATTGAAATAACAATTGAATGTGAAAACGCTTACATGGTCATTCTCCATGGTCCCATCCGTCGACGTACTCTCTGGTAGGCTTATTGGTGGAGAAAATACCTGCTTAGGAGAATCATGCGTTGGAACGGTATCGAACACTAAACTGTCTTCATCTTACGAAAAAGGGTTACGAAGAAGAAAACAGAAACTCAAAAGGAACAGATATAAACCTGATGGGAGGGAATCGACAGTAGCAGGATCACAACAAACTGAGGCTGTTGGCTTTTGTGTTTGACTACGCTTCTTTGGAAGGCTGAACACAGGAGATAACTGACAAGAACGGGAAGCCGGAATCTAATTGAAAGGATATGCATATATACACATACACACACACACGTAATACACAGTATCCATAGGTGTATACATTTGTGCATACGCATGTACATGTACACACATACACATGCACATTCACGTAAACACATGCATATATCTTTTCATTTTTATTTTATACGAGCCGTCTTCACACCTACTTGGCGGATCCTAGCACGTCTGATATTCGATTCGTGCCCTCGCATCCATCATCCATGATGGTCTTCCTACTTTTACGTGTGGTTTAGGCCGCTGCTTGAGGATTTTCACTTCATCTTGAATGTCGCAGAACGTTGGTTGGGTCGATACTTCCTGGAGTCTTGAGATAACCGGGCTGGAGTGTCCCCAATTGGATTGCAGAGAGTAATTTTTTCCCAAGTCCAGTACTAATTTTCCGACTCTGGATGGGAGGCTTCGTGGGCCTGAGGCCGGATCTAACCAGCCCAGTCCTCGTGATGATCAGCACCAATACCACTGTGCTATGCGCCCCATATATGTATATGTGGATACACGTATATATGCATATATATATGTTTATGCATGTACATATACATGTATATACACATATCTATATACAGTCTAGTTAGAACACAAAAATAACTTACGGTTTAGAAAAAGCTGCGTCGAAAAGAGCTGATGCCTTAGAATTAGGTCCGAAGCTACCATAAGCCCTGTGTTCACGGTTTATACTTTTGGAATACGACATTAAGGATCTGTCAAATTCTCCTAAAAACTTGTATTCTTTAAATGTTTCATATCAATCGACACTTTTCTACATGGTTATGCTGCCAGACGATTTGTATACCCAAGAAAATAAAACATGTTCCATACTAGTTTATAAAGTAGGAACTGATTTGTAAGAGCGAAGACGTGAAATGAATAAATGTGCAAAAGACACAAAAATTCCTAAACAAACTCCAAATGGAAGGAAAATATCGAGACGGTCGCTGCCAGAGACGGTTAGCTAGTAAGCCAAGTTGCTACTTTCCTTCAATAAGCCATCACGAGGTTGGTATCATAGCATTCATTAGTAAACAATAGCCGACATTTCGACGGCTTCGCCTTCATCAGAGCCTGGAAGGGTCAAATTGACTTGCAACCTCCTCAGTCATAATCTTAGCAAACAAGACTTTCACACACTTTCTCATCGGCTGAGGTTACGAAAGTGTTGGGATGAGTAAACTGCATGTCAGTTTGACCCTTCCAGGCTCTAAAGGCGAAGCCGCCGATACATCTGCTCTTGTATGCTAATAAATTCTATAGCATCAGCGTGGTGTTTGTTCACTGAAGAAAAACTATCGACCAATGTACATGTTACGAGAAAGTTGGTCTTGGGAATAAGCCGAGCCAATAGTTGAAGTTTGCAAAAAAGAAAAAAAAAGAGGAAGAAAGTGGTGGCACGTGTGGAATGAAATGGGAGAAGCAATGTTTCCAAATTAAAATTAATTGCCAGAACTACTAAACAACCACAATTCGTAACCGATATGGAAAACAAAGTGTGACCAACATACTGCTCTATTTACGATTCTGTTTACCACTTTTACAAGGACAATAGCAAAAATTTCGAAACAGCTCCCACGGAACTCAGCTCGGGATGTATTTCGAAAAGGAGCGACTTGAAAATTAAAGCAGAGAAAAATATAGTAAAGTAAATAAAACAAAGGTAAGTGAAAAAGCAAAGCCGCCTTAATGATTCCTTACTCAACTCTCCTAGTTGGGAAGCAAACGAATAGATTCTATTGCTGGGAGAAGCTGTAACTAGAACAAATCGTCCATCATTTCCTCGTTTTACAAGAGAAGCCATGCAAACCCTATAGCCCCATTGCAAGATGAACTTACCGTGCACGTTTATAAATTTTATACTGCAATATCAAATTACTTTACTACTAACCCTACTGAAAATAACTGCAAGGTATCAAGTAGTGATCATATAAGTGACTATACAGCTCTTCTCGGATAAATAACTTTACTCGGCAAGTGGAGGATAAATACACGATGGCTCAGACAAGAGCATTCGCTTTGAGAGGAAGGCTCAGGCTTCCGTCCATTCGCTTGTCCTTCCAACCTAAAGTCCTGGAAGAACATCTGCTCACGAATGAAAGCAGGTTCACTCTGACCTGACGAGCAGAACTCAAAACAATATGAAGGACATTACTCTAGCCAACTAGTCGTCTCGGTGAGCCCTCCTCCTAAACCTCCTCTAAGGAGCCCTCTAAGAATGGCAGTACACTAACCACACATCACAGACTACTGACGACAGACCGCAGCACCAAGCCGAGCACTGCGCTCCTTCGGCTCCTGAGACCGTGCTTTCGTGTCGGGACCACCACGCCCAAATTCGAATGCGCTTGGCCGCCCGCCAACGGGCGTCCGGGCGTCATTGATTCCCGCGCGTCGACAGCTTGCGGCGTGTCCTTGCGGCCGTCTCCGCCCTGTGTTCGCGTGGTGTTCTGCGTTCTGTGGTTTGTTCGAAGCTTCATCTTTTCTAGAAATGCTTGAAAATCTTTCCGAATTGGTCTCAATGCATTTTTCATATACTTGGGCATCGCCGTCCCTGTATATCCTACATTTTGTTCTGATGTTATCTATTGGCTACGTATGTTGTTGTGTTGCTTGTAGTGTTATTTCCATTCGTTTACAGCTTTTGCTTTAGGTTTATGGCAGGCGGCAAGGGCAAGGCCGGCAAGGATTCCGGAAAGTCGAAGTCGAAAGTGATTTCGCGGAGCGCTCGTGCAGGATTGCAGTTTCCCGTTGGACGGATCCATCGCTTCCTGAAGCAAAGGACCACATCCACAGGTCGTGTAGGAGCTACGGCTGCTGTTTATAGGTGGGATCTAGTTTCAATGTCCCAGTCCGTTTTGTCGGTCGAGCATAGACGAAGTCATTTAAAGTGCCGCCATTCTCGAGTATCTTACCGCTGAGGTTTTGGAGTTAGCTGGTAATGCTTCTAAGGATCTCAAAGTGAAAAGGATCACTCCTCGGCATCTCCACCTTGCTATCAGAGGTGACGAAGAACTCGATACGCTTATCAAGGCAACTATTGCTGGAGGAGGTTAGATTCTGAGAGTTTCTTAGAATTAGACTGCTACAAATCCCTTAAATAATAAATGAGATTGTTACAGGAGTTATTCCACATATCCATCGTTACCTAATGAACAAGAAGGGCCAGCCGCAACCAGGACAAAAAGTCGCTCCACCGCCGTGATCGACATGGCTCCATGATAGCTGTAATGTGTAACTACAGAACTTTTTACTCTACGTTTGATGCCTTCGTCGTTTTTATGATGACAATACGTTTTTGTTTGTCGAAGTCACGTATCGTTTGGGAATAAAGGTAATTCGTACTAATTTGATGCTACTCATGCCTGCCCAACATTCACGATTATTGTACATTTTGAACATTTTGAATCTATGATGTTGTATTTTATCATGTTCATCCGATGGAAGTAAAGATCTCTTGTACTGATTGTCGTGGTTGGGAGAGGATTTCATCCATATTGTACAATTCCATAGGAATCCTAGGAAGTTTGAGATCTGATTGCTTTGACGGAGGTGGAGATTACGCAGTATCGTTGTTATTACTGTAACTGGAAAGCAGTCAGAGTTAGAATAAAGCCGGGATAAGTTGTGGACGTGATTGTCCACCTAGCCATTGACCAGTGTTTGGAAGTGGCAGGTGTCCAATGACGAAGGGTGGGGCGTATCGATCTCCGCTTTCCAGCACTCAACAGATGATTCAGTTCCGCAGCTTTTTCTAGTAGGTGCCTCTCATTTTAAACATATGAGATTGGGTTTTTTAGTTTTCTGTAGAGTTGTAGTCGCTCAAAGAGAAGTATAGTGTTATTGTATCTGGTGTTTTAAACATTTCATCATGTCAGTCCAACAGGCGGAGGGTGGTAGACCAGATGGCATTGAAACTGTGCCAGCATGTAGTTTTTTTTTTGATTGGTTTAGTTATTGTCTTGTTATAGAGTTAGGATGTACGAAGGCACACAAATCGCTAAGTCAAGGTTTTCGAGGTATGGGTAGGGTAGTAAGTGAGCAGGGTTTCTTGTGCGAGCAAAGGAGTTTTGTTGGTTTCTTGAAAGAAAATGTCGATGATCTCAGTGATTTCTGTATAGTTCTGGTATTGGGTGAATGCATACTGGTCACAATTACTGTTTCTACTTTACATCATATTTCTTAATTTACCGAATTCTGTCATACCAGTTCTGAACAGTTCTTTACGGTTATTTTCTGCAACTGCGGACACCAGAAATCTGTTCCGCAGCGCGTCTGTAGATCTCAGTAGAAGTGGATGAAGTAGGTGACTGTGGATTTGACGCTGGATCATGTTTCCTACAGTTGTGATGTTCTTCTTCTGTTCTGGTACAGTTCAGTTAAGGCGAATGTCTCAGCCGATCGTGGGTGGCCAAACCAGAGAAGCGATAGACCTGTCTAATGAGAAAATTCTCAAGAATAAACCGAAAGGTGCGTTTGTTGTTTATCGTTGTTTTTTCTTCAGTATCTGTCCGTTTTCTTTGCTCGGTGCTCCACATTTTACTACTTGACCCTATGGATTTAGGTTGGTCGGTTTCATTTTCCTAGCCATTGTTTTTTCACTTAATTGATGTGATATCATGCTCGTATTCGCACCAAACCAATCGAGTGCCTTGTATTCTGGTGTTCTACGTAGGGAATCCATAGGGTGGGTGTAGCGCAGCGGTCAGAGGCGCTCTGCAATTCACATAGGATCGATCCCTGCTCCCCGGTCTCACCAAACTTTCTATCCATCCGGTGTAGAGAAATTGGTACCAGACTTGTTTGGCAGGATATCAGCACTGACTCAGTACATTGGCAGGGCATCACGAGTCATTGTAAAGCCCAGATATACTTTCAATCTTCTTTAACGGTGTGCTTGGCGTGGAGTCGAATACGTGGTGCATCCCTCAGGGATTGATCAACGCCAGGAGCTTTTTTCTTTATCCTTTATCCTTTTTTTATTCAGAATATAAACCTACTGAAACGTGGCGTTTTCAGCTAGTAAGCTGCGACAGCAGCAATTGCCAGCATGGCAGCCGATCCTCACAGCTTCCACTGTTATTCCTACAGTCATAGGAGTTGGTATCGTCTTCATCCCCATTGGTGTGGCACTGTTTCTCGCATCGGAAGGAGGCACAGTTTCCTTTTTTTATTTTTCTTCCTCATCCTTTTCGTTTCCTTAAGACGCTTAGAGTTTCAAACCGTATTCACTTGCCATAACTTATCACTTATTGTTAACCTATCGATAACCATATCAGCCATGGCAGTCGGTAGCATCTAACCAAAAACATTATTGTTCTGGCTTTAGAAAGCGTTGGTAATTGAGATAAGAATCACAGTAATCTACGCATCTTTGCCAAAAGCAGTTTAACTTCTTCTGTCATAACGAAATTTTAGTTTTCTGGGGACTATGAAGCTGCTTTTTTTGGTTTAAGTAGAAATAGCGTTTAAAATTTCGAAATATGTTCCTATATAATCTTTAGAGTCATAGGACAAAATGCTTCTGTTAAATTTGTCAACTAATTAAATTACCTAACAGTTGTCGGCAGTTATCAAAAAGCTCTCAAAGTCATCAGTGGATCAATAGAATAGGTTGCGGTACTGAAGCTTTCATTCCGCTCTATGCAATGTTTTTTTGGCTTTCTTATTAGTTTAAGAAAACTGCCTCCCAAAAGTTTACTGTCTCATCGTGGTACCGCCTCATCGTGGCTGAGTATCGGGTTCCTGGGTATCGGGCTCCGATGTACAGCAAGGGCATTCATCACCCCAGTAGGGTCTTCTTAGCTGAGAAGGACTTGGGCGTTTCTGTCAAAGAGTCCCGCTAAGAGTAAACTAATACCAGGATTCACCACCGTCCTGGTATGACTAGTCGCATGTTCGCAAATCTCCCTCTATTCTACAAAGGATGCGACTGCTTGTGGTGGTGAAGACCTGGGGCAGACTGACTAGGCTGACCTCGGGTATCCATGGAAACATAATAGCTAAGCCAGCAATAGACCAAAAATGGGGACTATGCTGGGGCCCACACAAGTGGTGAGGACGGGCCATCCAAGTATCCAAGTAAGTTAGGAAAACTCAGACGTAACTGTGGATGGGAATCTCCGTGAAGCTTGTGATATTCACCACTACTTGTGAGAATGTCATTTAGCAGTGGTCTGTCGTCATCATTTATCTTCTTTTTGAAAGCTACTGAATTATCCATTATTTGGGGAAGAACTTCCTGCAGAAGTCACGGATTTTTTGTGGCATATTTCTACTAGGGAAAGGTTGTTTGTGTAACTCGGAGGAGTGCTAGTGTTCGTTTGTTTCAGTGAAGGAGTACACGATTGATTATACAAAGTGTGAGATAGGCGCTCCATGCATACTGATGATCAACATCACTGAGGATATGCAGGTAGCTTAATGTTAGTTTTAGAGAAGCTATGATTCCTACATTAAAGAGCTATAAGTTGGTTTTAGGGTGATGTTTATATTTACTATTACTTGGAAAATTACTTTCAAAATCATCGGCGTTATGTGAAGAGTAGAAACGACAAGCAGTATCTCGGAAATCTTATGGTAAGCTTCTGGCATTTTGGAGATGTCAAGATGACAGAGTTGGTTGATGGAGTTCTCATGTTGATGCTTTTTTTAGGAAGTTTCCGACTGTGAGCCCTATGCTTACAACGAGAACAACGTTCCAATTGCTCCTTGTGGTGCCATTGCTAACTCCATGTTTAACGGTACTTCCAAGTTTTGGTCTTCTGGCCTCCCGTTTTTGGAAAGATTCATAAGCAAAACGTTTGATGAAATTTGGAGTGAATGAGAGTAAATTCAGTAGTCGACATTATTAGTTTGGGGATATTAAATTTTGGCACATTTTCCGAAAAAGAAAAAATTGTTTGTAACCTATTTGTCTTTTTTCGCCCACTGTTTTTCCATAGTTGATTTTCGCATTTTTCAAAGTTTTTACAATGCTCCTCTGCCGTGGATCGTTGCAAATTTCTAGTAGATCTTTTTTGTATGGGTGGAAGAATAAAGCAAGAGCACCAGCTGTTACTTTGAACGCCCATATGAGCCAAACACATTTAGTACAATAATACCATGCGGATTGACTCCAATCCAGTGAGTACATGGTGGCTGGGAGTTCTGGATGATGTGTACTTTTTTTTCCAACGCATTTTATTTAGAGTTGTTTGTTTTTCAATTCATTCCTTTCTACAACATCTTCTTTACTGTTCCAATATTTTTCTTGCTGCATTTGTATCCGTGTGGCTCGAGATGAGCTATTTCGCTCACGTTACAATTTGCAAAAGACCGTTCGTGAGCAACATTGTTTCCCAAAGTTCCGCGAACAACCAACCCTTTGTTTTTGTACAGTTAGAGCATGTCAGACTACTGGGATTTTGGGTAACGTATTCTTTATTTTAGATACATATGAGCTTTACTACATCAAAAATTCTGCGAGAATACGTGTTCCTGTTACGACAGATGGGGTAAGTGAGTAGAGGTGATTATTGATTTTGTGTCTTCTAACGTATTTACTTTAGGTGTTGTGGGACGTGGATAAAGAGAGAAAATTCAAAAATCCTCCGGTTCCAGATGGCGGGAACCTTTGTGATGCGTTTAAGGTAGTAAATTAAATTTCCAAGATATACGATTAGAGGTAAAGATTAGAATGGTGCCGATAACAAATCTCGTAGAGCAAGGCATCATTTTTATGTTTTATAATTTTCAGTACTGTTTCATGTTCCATTCTTTCTGAATTAGTTTACGACGACATTCCATACATAGACAAGTAAATACTTCTTTCCCACCAATGAACCAGCTATCACTTGTTCATCTTGAGATTACTGACCTGAAGCTGGGCTGTTGCATTGCTCTGCACTCCAGAACATACGTAGTTCGGTTGCGTAGAGTTAAATTCCGAGCACTGGTGTTGAGTATTGTAAGTACTTCAGTTTCCTTTTATTTTACATTGTCTATCTTCAAATCTACTGTGCGGTTTCCAACACTTCTTGCATTCGATTCGTTTTGTCGCATTCATCGTCTAAGAAAGAGTCTGAACATGTCGCATGTTGTTTCGGTTGCTGCTCGAGGACTTCGTCTTCTTCATGAATATCGTGAGATTTTGTTCTAATAAATTGTTGCAATCGTGAAGGTAGACAGGCTAAGGCGTTCCCACATGTATTGCAAGAGAGCGTTGAGGCAGGAGTCGAACCAGCTCCTTTCTGCTCGATGGCATAGCTAACCAGCTATCCAGGCCTAACTTCTTCGTTATACATGTACGTATAAACGTGTATATGTATATATGCGTTTGTGTATACATGGATACTTGAATAGCCCGTCTTCACTGGTTGTGAGGGTCCTAGCACAGTTTCCATTTTTTTTTGAATTTGCTAGTTTAACTATTGTGGTTCCCTGGAGTCCCGAGGTCAACTTAGCCAAAGTTTCACCCAAGTCGTCACCTCCACAGGCAGTCGCCCTCTTTGTGCATCAGAGGAGATTTCCCAGCACGCGACTTGTTTGACACTATGGTGGTTCTGGATGCTGGTGTTGGTTTACTCTTGGCTGGGCCTGGGCTTCCTGGTGGAAGCGTCGGACTCCTTTCCGGCTTGGGAGGTCTTGCTAGGGACAAATTTCCCCTACCGTACTTCGCTGCCCGACGCCCAGGAACACCTATTCACGATGAGTCGGTAAACCGTTGAGAGATACATATACGTACATATGCATATATACGTATACATATGTATGCACATGTATATGTTTATACATGCATACATGTATATGTATATATATCTATTATATATAACTATCTATGCAGTTTTGTTTTGCGTATTTTCAAGTTGAACCGGGAAATCCTGGTGAAATGATGGTATAAATCTTGTTTTGCTTCCATATATTCAGTTAAGAAGAGACGTTTAAACAAATATCGCTTCAAAATTTGGAAATTTATGTTTTGCATGTTAAATAAATGGTCTGCATCATTTTAGTAAATTTGGATAATGCGTTCTTGTTATTCGTATTTTATTTTTTAATGCTTTTATGACTATGATTCTTAGGGAGTTTGCAAATTATTTACTTCAATGTTCACTCTAAAGGGAACTGTGAAGCCACCGAACTGGGCTGTTCAACCGTGTATGAATGGTGGATTCGAGAACGTGGATTTGATCGTATGGATGCGAACTGCTGCTCTTCCAAATTTCCGCAAGTTGTGGAGACTTGTAAATCGCAATGCTAATGATGTCCAGAGTGATAGCTTGTTTCGTAATGGTTTACCAAGTGGAGTTTACGAAGTTCGAATCAATTCCAGTAAGTTATTAGTTAATCGATTAGGTTCATCTTTTTTCTTAAGATTCAGTCCCACATTTAATGTGTCCACTTCTGTCATCCCTGGGTAAGGTTGGGTAATCCCAGTCCTTTGTCGTGAATTTCAGCATCCTTTCGTTTTTGAGATAATAACCCTTCTCAACAAAACAAGAAGTAAACTTTTAATGGTTCTTTCGCTACACTCTTTCTCTTGTATTTTAGTATTTCTAGTACACTACTGGATTTTCTTGGGATCAATTTACCTCGTACCACACAATATGTGAATCTTATTTGCTTCATAACTTATCTAGCATCTTCATTATGCTTTTGCTGCTTGTTTCTAAAGATTCCACACCTAATCTCCCTCGTTTTTGAGGATTTTTAAGTTTGTGGTAGAGTTTGATTCAGGTTTTTTTTCCAGGTTATCCTGTGACAGCGTTTGGTGGTCGGAAATCTTTTGTAGTGAGTACAGCAAGCTGGGTTGGTGGAAAGAACTCTTTCCTAGGTGATGTTTCTTTGCGTTTATCCGATTGGGAATCTTTAGTGGTATGTACATGTACATATAATTTTAGGCATTGCTTACTTAGTCGTTGGATCACTTTCTGTCGTGCTGGGCATTGTATTTATAGCAATTCATATAAAATTTGGACATTCGTAAGTTCATCCTTTAGCCACTTAGTTTTTTCTTTTTTCTTCGTAAATTTGGCCTTGATTATGCAATATTTCATTTTCGTACAACATTTCCTTCAGAGTAAACGAACTTAGCAATGTCGGACCTTCGCATTAAGTGTTATTACGAAGTAATTTATCTGAAGGTTTCATCCTTGAGAGGAATTTTTGTCCATAGATGTAATACCTGTCAAGTGTTCTTAAATTCTTTAAAGCTTCGATTTGTATAATAGTATATTTGCTGTATCATAATTTTCTAACCAAATCTTTTCTTTGGTCTTGCAAACAAGCTATGGGTGTGTGTCAGTACCATACGTACTGTAACTGTTCAATTCCAAACTGTTTTCGTAATCTTTCTGGCCAGTCGTCGTAGTGAACTTAAGTTTGTCAGTTTGACATACTGCGTTATACGAATTAAATAACATACTTTAATTCCTCTTCTGTGATACTCTTTTTTCATATCGTTTAGTATTTATGAATGCCTTACAAGTTGTGATATCGCATCTTCTGCTACATGGCGGTTTCTGTTTTTTAATGGGCTCTTTACAAATGAAATCTTATGGCAAGATTGTATTCTGTGGAAAACGGAGAAATAGGACAAACGGCATGTATGTGACAAACGACGATGAAGGTTGAACTAAGTCACTATTGTGATTGTTGTGTCGGCTACGAAGATACACAGATTTCCCGCTGGGCAGTAACACTGTTTTTGGGCAGAACGGATTTGGGAAAGTTTGCTAACTTTGACTAACCAAGTTCGACGCATGGTGGTCGACGTGCATCGTATACTATGCATATGTGGGAGGTATGGGAGTGCACTACCTCGTATGCATTTTCTTTTAAGTGGTTCGTTTTGCTACAAATGGCTCTTCTAGTGCATATTTTTTACTTTTATTTATTTTTATTTGGAAATGAAACGATGACTTGTTCAACGTAGATGTTATGACGAACCTGGTTCATAGAAACGTGTTCTGTGCATATATAAGCTACGAAGAGCCTATTTCAGAGGAGTCGATTTTGCGAAAAGACTTATTGTTGGAAAAAATATATACACCACAAAGATCAATGTAGGTAAAAAGGGGGTTCGACTTGAGAACTGGGAAATTTGATTCACAGGAATGTCTATTCGCTGTCATAAGTTGACAACTCGTCCAGCAGACTTCGTCTCGGCAGTTCGGTTGTTCACAGAGCTGCGTTCATCAATGGGCTTCCAAACAGTTTGTATTTATAAACAGTCATCAAGTCTTATAAACCGACTTTCATTAAACTGGTAAAAATAACCAATACTTTATTGTATTCATGAGTTTGCACGAGATTAATACCAGATCTTTGCTGTGGCTAACGTTTCGGTGCTTCCAGCATCCTGAATGAATCAAATAAATTGCCCACGGCCATTCATTCTTCTGATTTGGATCTTCGTTGTCGCATTGACTCGAATCTAGTGAAATGAACCACCTCTTGATGCCTCTCGAAGCCTTCAGAGCCGCAATGATTCTATTTCAATCATTGCGACGCTTAAGAAACGAAGGCGCCGAAACGGTAGTAGCAATAAATATTTGGTAACAACCTCTTGTAAGCTCATGAACACAATGAAGTTTTAGCAAGTCGCCAAGTTTTGTTAGTCTATCCTTTTAGCAATGCGTTATGCTCAACAATATTTATTTTGCAATCTACAACCTACAATTTGTACATACATAAAGGATAAAGGATGAAGCTCTCGTCGTTGACCTATCCCTGAGGAATGTGTCGTATATTCAACTGCATCATTGGTGGTGATCGAATACATATATGGGTTTTACAATGATTCGCGGTGGCCCACCGATGTTGCTGACCCCGGAGGGATGGGGGGCTTGGTGGGCCTGGGGCGAGGAGATGGATTTCGTTCGTATTGCACGTCGCCTTCGACCACTGCGCTATACGCGCCCTTTACATAAATATAATTCAAATTGGCAACATGGTATTAACAAACTTCAAGTAGAACTTCGTAGCAAAAATGTACACTTCGTTTGATGCTCATTAGAACATTTCAAATAGTAACGTTCCACACTTCGATTCCATGTTCTTGTCCCAGTGCGCTACCACTCGCTTCAAGGATGTGAGAAGTTAACGGCGTAAAAGCAATCGCCCATCCAGCCTAACGCATCCTTGTCTACCTAAAGCCTCTTCAGTGAGATTTTCCACACGTATAGGTCTTTCACACAGTCATCAGTAACATCTGAGTGTGAAAGCAGAATCGTACGTATCTAATCGGTAGGGACAAAGATGTGTCTAAACCAAGAAGTGGAAATGTACACACTACTTGATTGTCCTCCTAACAATATGAACAATAGACTACCATTGCTTGTGTCGAAAGGCGAATAGCTTCTCCTGGTTGTAACACTCAATCACCTGAGGTTTCGATAACCTGCGGCAAATAGTCGGGTTATCCAATGTGGTCGCTACAATGATGTCCTTATTTTTACATATACTACCTCTGCTCTGCACTGTTATTCCCTGTACCTGCCTTCAGCTTTCTGTTGGATAACCTAGTTGGAAAGTGCCTTCCTGTTTTCCCCACAACTGAAACTATAATGGAACTTGGGACTTTTTTAAATAGGTTTAATAGGTAACCAGAGAACAGGCGTTGTATTCCATCTGTGGGCACAGAGGTCGCTTCCTTCATCCAGAATGTCGTATATAAGCCTCATCACTACAACCTGGTCAGATCTCCAGTTATGGGAGCGTAGCTACCAGCATAAACTAGAATTCTGCTGGTGTAGTTGTCTATCGAGTACAATTTAAATCGCTTAAGTCCCTACTTGTGTCTTTCATGTGAAATATACTGATGGAAAGAAGTCATATCTTTAAGCATTACATGACATTGTTCTACAGAAATTATGCTTCTGCATTTGCTAAGTTCGATTAGTAGTCTAATCTCGGTTAACTTACTTCATCGATTTATATTGCGTCTTCGGTAAAGTGGAGGTTGGTCAGCAGCAATAATTCCTCGACTCCGAAAGTCTGATAATTCCTATCTTTAAGCACAGATTGATCAATCTTGTCATCTCGCCAACATTACCACAACGATGCTGAGATATAAGAAAAACTCGAAACCCTACGTGAGTTTCGAACTCACGATTACCCTTTCCCCGGGCTCACATGTTATCCAATGCAACAACCAAGGTCCTTTCTTTGCCTTTACCTCAGCCAATTTTTTACCCTAACGGCGCTATCAGTGTCAGCATATGTGGGTTCCACAACGTATCCTTCTTCACAACATATTTGTTGTTCTCGTTCACAATAAGCTCCCAAGCATCAGTAATAAATTATTCATAGAAATCTTTTGACACCGTTGAAGAAACAGTTTATAGCAATTGTCATCGAAAATCCATTGATTGCGAGGCATTCCATTGCTAAACCACTCGGTGCTGGCTTCACAATGGTCATCACCAACATAGCCGTACTCATCTCCAATTCCTTTCCTTCGGATTCTTCGAATGAAAAGTAAAACAGATTTTTTATTACCCTGTTCATCCTCAGCTTTTTTATCGTCATTTTTGATGAAGTCAGCCGATGTTCAATTCATCTAGTGATATGATTCAAAGCTCCATCCACTATATGAGGCGCACAGATATGAAGTTCAGGTAAATGATAGTTGGCGCCTGTGTAGCGCTGTGGTTAAGGGCGCCCTGTAGTGCATATGGGATTGATCCTGCGACCCAAGATCACCAAGCCCTCCATCCCTCCACTAACTCGATACATCGGTAGGCCACCGTGAGTCACTGTATAAGCGATCAACGCCTACAGCTTTGTTCTTTTTTTAACAGACAGTTGCTTTACTTGCAATTGTTAAGGTGAATCACAGTCATCGTGTGGAATACACAGATATGAAGAATACCGTAATGAACCTGTCATAAGTACAAAATATTTCAGTATTCTGTCGGCAATGTTGTTGGACGGTATACCACGGCAATGTATACTGCTAGTAATTGCTAGTAATATATCTACCTCAAGATAGATAAACCAAAGCGTTTTCAATAACGCTGGGGTGTTCTCAGTTCCTCATGTCCTCTACATATCGAAAATGTGCATTGTCGGAAAACTAGAACAGCTCGTTCTTTGAAGTATTTTAATCCAGCCGAGCTATCCTATTTATTCAGCCGCAATGAAATTAAGCGTGGTTCCACGTGGGAGCCATGATAAATTGAGCGTTGAGCGTTCTGTTAAATGAAGACGCTAGATTTGTGGTTTTATTAGTGAAGGGAGATAATACACGTAGTGGGCCTCACCACGAAATCAATTTCTTAGTGCAAATACAAAGTCGTGAGACCATATGCCGTTTATAATGAAGGTATAGAAATCCCCACGACTGACTTTCTATTAACCTCGGCACTGATCAAATAACTCTCTATATTCTTGTCGAGAAAACGCAAGGTGTTATTTTATTTTTTATTTACAAATAAGGAGACGTTTCGTCGGATTTTCCCTTCCTTAGATCCTGGAAAGGTCAAGTTGACTGCAGTCTATCCAGCCAAACACCTCTATAACCAAACAGAGAAAGTGCTAAACTATGATTTCAATCCGATTGAAGACAAAGTAGTTTCTTCACAGACTTACCGCTTCCTATGAGTCTTCCACTGAGTATGTCACGTGGAGACCAACCGCACAGAGTTCACATGGAAGCGTAATGTACCCGTCACATTAAAATATCAATCCTAAATACTCTCCAATATCACGCGTTATTATGAAGGACTCCTCCTTGCGGTTCGTTTTCGTCTTCTCGGAGTTTTTCCCGAATGCTTCCAGATTCGCGCACTGGTGTCTTCTCTTCGTATGGGAGAATGGTAACTTCCACTTTCAAATCTTCCCCGTTATTTCTTTTTGTCCCATAGTTCTAGTGGAATATTTGGTTTAACTTTAAGTCTACTGAATAGATGTGCGTGTTCAAGGGACGCGGAGTGGCCTACCTTTTCGCCAATGTATTCGCCCCCGTACGCTTTACAAGGGATCACATAAACTGCACCCGACTTCATGCAATCATAGGCTCTGGAGTTAGCGCATATTAAGCAATTTCATATAGTGCACAGACGGTCATACAGGTGGTTGCGAACTAGTTGGCGGTTTTTGAGTGCCGATAGTTTTTCAATTACAGTTACCGAATTCTCAAGACTGGTCCTTCTTAAGCAACGCCTTATAGCTGTACTTATTTCGTCTGAACATACATAACCTACCTTCAACACCATCTTTTCTTAAGCATCTCTTAATGGCGTAACTTACTTCATTTGATATGAAGGGTAGCTTAAAAGGGATCTTACTTACGTCCGAAACATTATTTTGGGCAACTACCATACGTTTTTTTCTGACCCGAGTGGCTTTTGCTTCGTAGGCATTGGAAATGGCTACTTTTCATGCCAGGTTTAGCGGTCTTTTATCTTTACATCTTCCTAGAAAGGATCTGCCCTATTTACGTCATGCCATCAATACCCCAATATTTACCGAAAGCACAATCTGCACACATGTAAACACATCCACATATGCATAATATGTGCACGCACATGAAGAATGTATTTAGATGCTAATCCGTCAGATCGGAAACATGGTGTGCATCTCCTGAATCTGTTCGCATTTCAGGAAAAGCATAAGGTTCACATTAGGTTTGAGTTTTCGTCTGAGTTTAGGCTCCATGCCACCACCAAAGGATGAAACAGGTAACTTCGTGATTCCATTCGAGATTTGCTAGTATCATTGGAGGAACGATGGTACAAGATACGACTGAAGAGAGTGTCGAATTAGATGAACATAAAGCTATCATATCAGTTTGCCGGTTATCTCGTGATTTCTCTAAGGCTCTCCATAATTTTGGTGGTTGTTTTCTTTCTTCAAGTTACAGGTAGTACAAACATTGGAGCTCTGGAAATTATGAAATTTTACTCCTTCTTTGACAAGATTCTCCCAAATTCCCAGCGGTCCTTTGTATTCTAGTTCGTCTAAACAGTCTGTCAATAAAAACACAGTTTGTTGAAGCGTTCATATGATGACTTATTTCATTTCGTGCTTTGTAACCTTAAACAGATAGCTAGAAATACCTTAATGAACTGGGAATATCCAGACTGTTGCTGATTCCATTTGGTCTACATTAGACAAGTCTGCTACAAAAACATTGTTCTATCCTATGGTGGGAATACTGCATATCTAATGCATTTAAAAGTAGCTAAATATAAAGCAATTAAGAAGTAATACTAGACGATCAGATTTCCTAGTCTGCTGGGTGAGACAACACCTAATTGCATGTAGGCTACGGACATGCTGGACTTCTGACAACAGACGGTAATTTCTCCATAGCTAAAGAAGGTGAGGGGTTCAGAGCATGACAGTATTATTAAAGAGACTTTGATTTACCGTTGTAGTGTTAGGCATAGTATGTATTGAACTACTTACTATATGATGCTGTGGTTTATCGTACAGAAATCTCGCTGAGAGCGTTTCGAAATGTTTTGTAGCTTTCGTCCAGCCTTATTTCAGTAGTTATTTTTATATCGTTATTATACTCCATAAGATAACAATGAGTCACCACAGCTACTGAAATAACAGCCAATAAGTAGTCAAATTACTGCTCAACGAACTCGTCCAAAAAATACTTTTTGCAGCTGTTGAAAGTAACTGTTCGCAGTCTACACCTGCCAGGAATCATTTTTGAACAAACTATCTATCAAGTGCATAAGATGCGCTAAAAAAGCTATAAAGCACAAAGGATAAAGCTCTGGATCTTGCTCAATCTGCGAGGGATGAGCCATGCATTCGACTTCATCGAGCAACGTTTGGAGGTAATTGATGCATATCTGCCCTTCACAATGGCCCCATCCATTTAAAACAAAACCTTCGAGTTGGACTGCGTGCTCTGCATATGTGCAGGAGGGCCAAAAACGGAGAAATTGCATTGCATCCTGTACATTCTTTTATTGCTTCATTTTGATGAAAGTCGACTCAACCAGTGTTCAAGAGCGCGTATGGCGCAGTGGTAGGAGGTGCTCCGCCGCACACACAGGGAATCGATCCCGCGCCCATGGCTCACCAAGCCTTCTATTTCTCCGAGGTCAGAAAGTTGAAACCATATTTGTCTGAGAGCATGAACATTCTGCTTTGAAAAACATCCGTGAAAAAGGGCGTTCGTTCACAGCACCATCGTGTGTTTATCGCTATGTACTTGATAATTGTGATATTTAATCAACTCTATATTCCGGGTGAATTGACACGTAGATCGCTGCGTTTTACTTTTTTATGTACTATTTTAAAATTTCGAGAGCCGACTTTTCTTAACCTCTGCATAAGAAATCAATATGTATTGCTTCATTGATAGACTTTTATCATTATCCTTTTACCTTTCTTCCTCTTATTTACCACCTTTTTTTCATGGTAGGGTATTTTGCGGAATATAACCACAAAGATGCTAAATGCTAAGATATGAGCCAAATTTTCAAGCCCAGGTGAGTTTCGAACCAACAATTAGCATTTCCAGGGTTATCATGTGCAGTATAACACATCGATTCGTGCTCCCCGAATCATTCCTGCCGACGGGTAATTACTGATAGCATAATTAGAGGAAAAATTGGCTGAGAGAAAGACAAAGTATTGTCTTTTGTGGTGCAGTGGACAGCGTACGAGCTCTCGGAAAGGGTAATCATGGGTTCAAAACTCACCTGGGGTTCCGCGTTTTCCTCATATCTCAGGACAGCTGCGTTTCACTCGCAGTTGTTTGTCAACACAATGTTTTTTATAATTATATATCAATATTGCAGTTGCTGGTCGTAAATAGGCCTTCGAGCCAGTTCTCGGCACCGAAAAATCACTAGCTTTTAGCAGAATGCTCGACTTCGTGAGAAAATGCCACGCGGGACTTTTCGTAGTTGTCACAAGGTAATACCTCAAACTTGCGCAATTAAACCGTTTATATACTTAAATGCAACATCAATACAACACTAATATCGACGGAGAACTACTGACAGACAAATAAGACAAGTTCAAGGTTATGAGGTGCTGTAGTTACTACTAATGCGAGGCTTACGAAGGCATAAGAGTATTGTAAATAATACTATTGCAACATTAGTACTATGATAACAGCAACTTGATAACAATGATAAGTAAGGGGATACGAACGATGGCGCCCGTACTGGCGCGTTCGGTGGCCAGATGCCGAGAGCTAGAACAACAGACGAGTGAGATGCAGATGAGCCCTGCAGTAGGTTAAGCTAGGGATCGTGTGTAAAGCGGCTGGGTGTACTTGCACATTAATCGATGAGGATAGCAAGTTACCTAAGCATCGATTGTGGAAGTGACTACGAACGAGATGGGATATCTGCGGAACACGGTCAGGCGGCTGCTCTTGGATAACGATATGTCTGCAACGTGAAGTTTGAGTATCGATGGGTGCCACCATTGCCTATGAGATTATGGACGAGAAAGATAACGACTGAGAAATGATAAGCCTATAGCGGCTTAACAAATACACAGCATGGCCTAGGGGTATGATTCTCGCTTTGGGTGCGAGAGGTCCCGGGTTCGAATCCCGGTTGGGCCCACGTTTTGTAGGTTGGCCGGTTAGCGGTCTTGTACGCATGGCGTACCATGTGGGAGGAATGGTACATGCCACCGATGGCGTTTCAGACAGAAAGCATTTGAGGATAGCCGCTGCTACTGACAACACACCGCAGACCAATTGAAAAGCAATGAACATTGACACGAGGATGAATATCAGGATAATGATGATGATGAGGATACACTGTACTGATGGAAAGCGTGACGTAGTGACGGTGATGCTAAACTAATGTACAATTCGCAATTGTCATTTAACAATGATATGATGAAGTTAATGTACAATAATGACTACATGCTGTATGACTTAACAACTACGGTAACCTATATTGGTGACACACGAGACCAATACGGTACAGATCTAAAGAGCCAGCGAACCACGACACGGTTGAACCTGGATAACAATTAACGAGCCTATTTATATGCTTCTGGAGAAGGCGGCATTTGGCACAGGTCCAACATCTCTACCGAAAACATTCGTCGGCTACCGTTTCCATATCCTCTCAAAACCACATATCATCTGGCGGAAGACTGCTCTTGCAAACATCCTCATGCCCTTCTTGTTATTGTACGCGTGATGACTTTTTGACAGTAATAACAAATAACGAGTTCAGATTGCAAAAATAGGTTTGCTTAACTGTTTACAGCGGTCGAAGTTGTTAAGGAGGGATCGAAATATTTACGTACTACGACATTTGCTAGGCAACTTGAGAAACAGTGGATATGATCCTTAATGCTGAAACATACAGTAGTAGAAAGATACAAATATATATAGAAAGAAATAGAAACTATTCTGGGAATATTTCGAAACCAACCTTCCCTAAACCTCGGTGTGATTAATCAATATGTATTCTTTCTTGATAAGCTTACACGAGGTTGATAAATATATTTATTTTCGGCTAACGTTTCGACGTCTTCGTCTTCCTCAGAGCCGGTGATCCGAGTCGATGGTCCATGCTCGTTGTTCGCCTCGACGTTGCGTCTTCGCCTTCGTGTCGAGCCAGATCTTCCTCAGTGAGCCATCTTCTCGAATGAGGCATCCTCACTCAGTGATGCCCTTTTATACAC
>UYYA01000219.1:0-87173 GCA_900624975.1 Angiostrongylus costaricensis | reverse complement strand
GTAATCTGGCTGTCGCAGGTTCGAGCTACGCATCGGGCTTATGATTAGAGGTCAATAACCGTAAACACGCTTGCAAACGAATAGAATCATCGAATGAGCGCTCTCTCACGTATCAGTGAGTAACATTGTCGGCGCGGTTAGCTCAGTCGGTAGAGCACCAGACTCTTAATCTGGCTGTCGCGGGTTCGAGCTACGCATCGGGCTTATGTTTCGAGGTCAATCACCGTAAACACCCTTGCAAACGAAAAGAATCATCGAATGAGCGCTCTCTCAAATGTCAATGAGTAACATTGTCAGCCCGGTTAGCCCAGTCGGTCGAGCACCAGACTCTTAATCTTGCTGTCACGGGGTCGAGCCCCGCATCGGGCCTATGTTTTGAGGTCAATCACCGTAAACACCCTCGCAAACGAGTATGATCGTCGAATGAGCGCTCTATCACGTATCAGTGAGTAACACTGTCGGCCCAGTTAGCTCAGCCGTTAGAGCACCAGGCTCTTAGTTTGCCTGCCACGGGTTCGAGCCACGCATCGGGCTGGTGTTTTGAGGGCTATCACCGTAAATACGCTTGAATACGAGTGAGAGCATCATAAGAGTGCTCTCCCACTTATCACTGAGAAATATTGCCTACCCATTTAGCTCAGTTTTTATAGCACCAGACTCCTAATCTGGCTGTCGCGTGTTCGAGCCTCGCTTCGGTTGTTGATATGAGTGCGCCTAGGATTTCCCGTACACCTATCCCAAGCTACAGTTTCGTAGCCATTATAAATAGCTATTTGCCGTGCCAAGTTCCAGGACTCCTATCTCTGCTCTCTTCCCATGCACACGTTGGTTGCTTTTCTTTCATGTTTCCTTCATGTCTTTCATTTTTCTTTTCAAGCATGTTTCTTTCAAGGGCCGTTTTCGTGTGAGAGGGATAAGAGGGAAGATGATGGACCATGATCTTTTAACCACTTGGCTTTCGGTACCACTACGTAATGTAGCCATTTTCTCACATGTTAATATGGACGCTCAGGAATGGAAGCCATTTCCTTTCTGTTTCTCTCGGGTGAACTTCATATACTCTGACTGTCCATTCAACAACCCCAAACATTTATCCATTTCCTCATGTGTTGAGCAAAGGACAAAACAGTCCTCTGTATATCTACAGTAGAGTAGCGGCCCGAAATCGGCCACCGGTGCTTCCACCTTCGATATAAACGCAATGGCAAGACTTGGTGTCAGTCGTTGTCCCATTGCCAACCCTCCTATTTGAGCGCAGTACTTTCCAGACTATCTGAGGATCGAGCAGTTCAAGCATTTTTTTAAGAGTGCCATCAACTGCTTTATCTTGAAACCATACATGTTTATTTCTCCTTCGTGTTGCATAAGGAGTTCGAATATAGCTTGCTTTGCGGGGTCATTCGAAACGTTTGTATAAAAGGAGGTAACGTCGTGGAACTCCATCACGCACGCGCTGCTGGGCTGCGCAGTATGTAGACGATCCAGAAACGTCTGGGTATTCTTAAGATAAGCTGGAATGTGTTTCAGGAACTGGTTAAATATTAAGGTTCAAAACCACGTTATCCCATCCCTGGTGTGTTTTCGTAGCTAATGATAGGTCTAGCCTTAAGCATGGATGGATCGATAGACGCTAGATCATCACTTGATACTAGCTTATGAGCTTTTAGAAGCAAGTAGAAGGCGAGACATGTTGGTAAGTCAACTTTTAGTTGAGAGATAACTGTTGGTTTTAAACCAGCAGCCCTTGCCATTTTGACCCATTCGTGGTTCAATTTTCGGTGGGCGATCAAGTGAAGCATCTTCAAGATGCTTTTTCGTTATCTCAACATCTAACTGATGGGGAAGTACGACGAAGTTTCTGCCACTATCACTAACGGATAGTCCTATGTTTTTCAACCTTATCAGCTCCCGTACCTCTTGCATACCACGTTTATGAACTTCAGTGAGGTTGGAGGTGTATCTTTTTGCGCAATAGTGATTAAGGACTTTAAGAGTTCCATTCGTAGAAATCCGAAATTTAACATCAACTTCATTATTGGGCTCGTATTGTCTAAATAACGGCTGAGGAAGTGGTGCTATTGGCAGGGCCCCCACTTGGTGAATTTGCGTTTCATCTCTAGCTTTTTTGCGGAGTCTATCTTGATGTTCACGCAAACTACATGCGACCCTACGCAAGCTTACCTTAGAAATGGGTTCAGATGGTGAGAAACTAGGTCCCAATTCTAATAACGAGCGCGAACCGTGAGGGAGAGTTATGCCTCCTAACATGGTAAGCCTTGAATTTCCTTGTACATTATTGATTCTACTGTGACCTATTTGATGTTCGTTAGCGGTATTTCTGTGCGATCGTAAAGTTGTGTTACGCGATTTGCTCAAGAGACCTTCGAATTTTCTCCGCAAAGTTACTTTAGTATTGAACCTAATAGCGTTGCAAATCAACACTTACCCACCCACTATTCTCCTCCAGAGGCGATCCTCCAAATACTGAGCACGAAATTCTCCTTCGTCTCGCACTTCTCCCACTTGGCGAATATCTGGTTTTGCCGGCTTCGTACACAGGTGCGTAGTATTCGCAATTAGTTGTCCGGTACTCGGTGATGTTCTCTGGTAGTTCGCATACATCGTGTAGTCGTCTTCGTTTGATGAAGTTTCACAACTAAATTGTGAGGATACATGTACCGCAGTAATCAGGTGTGTGCTGCATTACAGAATCGCTCTTAGGTAGCTGGACCTCGGGTCGCAGGCCCTCGCAGGGCTCAGCTCCGTCGAAGTAGACAAATCCGTATCAGACTTGCCCATGAGGATAAAAACACTCGCACGATACATCGACAACTGGTGCAAGTCACTGTATAGGCCAGATAACCCTTCAATCACTTTTGAGATGCTTATCGAAGTTGAGCGCATTGCGGCTACCTCAAGGATTGATTAATGTTGAGAGTTTATCCCTACTCTAACTAACTTGTGCGCTAACCGATCTACAAGCGGAAAACCTTCATTAATACTCGTCGTCCAATGTCGTGACAATGAACTGCTAGATAATTTTAACGAATAATTCTATGCTACTTCAAGAAGTTATGGCGGTTTGCCGCGAGAATATCTGGAAACGAAAGCGACCCACGTATTGAACCCGATACTTAAGCGGCCTTTAATGGAATGCCATTCCTGAGCTGTCGACTGCGATGTGCCACATCTAGCTGTGTGACACCTAACCTAAGACTAAATTCAACATTTTTGGGCGAATGAGCAGCATAGAATAAGCTTACCAAAAGAATTACGTCCCAATGGTAAACCTCGACCAGCTAGACTTTTACTAAAAATACTTAAAACAATGGGTTTCATGGAAAGAATGATTTTTTTGAGCACCTCGACGGAGCAGAGCAAACTGGGTAGCTCTTATTGCTCGAGAGAACGAATGAACGTTTGAGTGGTGCACGTTGAGTTTGACTTACTCGAGAACTGACAAGACTACAGATACCAGTGAAATGTTGTTAAATGGAATGCTATGAAGACGAAGTTTTGGCCGCTTGGCACTTTGTTCTTCAAAGAACTTCGGAGGCCTCACCTTGACGGTAGCGCCCTTTGTGTACTTTATACTAAAAGAAGACGAATACTTCGATTATTAAACAAGAGGAATAAGATGGAAACCAAATCCTTTGCGTTTTGGCTATCTCAGCGAAATCTATTCACCCACACTAGATAGTTAGTTTCATCGAAGTACTCTTTGTTTGAGTAGTAAACGATTGGAGATTCCAAGGTTCGTCGTTTATCGGAAAGAAATGGAAATGCCGTTTGTTAACGCAAGCTAAGATATTTGGTTTATTCCCACAAAATGGCTTTTCATAGTCGAATTAAAGTTAGGACAATGGTACTACGATATTCAATTCTAATTTCTAGAATTGTATTTTCTCAAAGTGTTTAAGTAGTCATCGCGATTTTTTAAGGAAGTCTATTTGAGAACTCGAGTTTGTTCTACCGGACTGCTTGAATAATATGCGATATGTTCAGAGATGCGATTAATTTGCCAAGGAGTCCCAAGAATGCAGTGAATGAATTAGATTACATTTCCGAACTTTTGCACGGCCAACTCAAGTGGTTCAGACTGTGTAAAATTTCCAGCTTAATTCTCTTCCTACACCGCATTTTTTTCATCCATGGCGGAAAGACACAGCAAGGAGAACAACACTGGCGATCCAGTGACCCAAAAGTACTGTATTCAACGCAAAATTCCTGCAAATCTTAGTGAAAAAGCAGCGCTGACTGTACGAAGCGAAATTCTGCGCTTATCTCGCGACTCAGTGGCCTTAAAATAGTGCTTATTTCAAGCCGAAAGCTGTTTTTTTTTCACAAGTTTCTCGTTGCACGGGTCTTCTGGCGTGTATATCTGGCGCACGATCATAACAAAGTGATTGATTTATGAATCCACGCCTTCTCGGACCTCTCGTTCTCGACTCTTCTGTCCAGTCATCAATCCATCTCACTCTCTGCCTGTCTGTGCAAACCTTTGTCATGCATAAATTTTCTGCTCTGTAAAGCTAATGTCGGCCTCCTACGGTTATTACACTGACCACTAAATCATACTTTATACGATGAAATCCAAACCACCCTAGTCAGGCCTGGTTGTTCGTAGCTTTGAAATATTTCATCGCATTATTGCTATTCCTCATAAGAAAAGCAAGATTTTACTTCATGAAGTGAATTAATCATAAATTTAGTTACTCATGAGCAATGCGAGATTTCTGGTTCTCTTAACAAATAATGGACGATGTTGGTTTTTTCGCCACTGCCGGTAATTTTTCCACAACTAGAGCAGTAGAAGAGTTGTGTACATGAAAGTCTTACACCTAAAATCCCATTTTTTCCTGGCATGGTTTACGATGACTGAAGATTTACTTGCACAGTTGTTTTTCGAAGAACGTGTCTATGGTTTAGGCTTGCCGCTATAGTGTTGTCATTAACTCTAAACTGGTAAGCCTTTGCTTATTGAGCCTTACAAATATCAGTTCTCGTGAAGTAGTAGTGTTCCTGAGAGCCACGACTGAAATATCACACATTACCTATGGCCGAGCACGCACACGCACACCGAGTAGCACGAAAGGATTCATCAATGTACTATTCGAAGAAGGATTAGCTAGCCCACCCTCCATTGCCGCCGTAGTCTTGACGGTTTCACCAAGCAGGCACTGCACTGTAGCGACCTTGACGACCTTGACAGAGAGAGTGGAGGTTTCGTGCGAGGTTCCTCCGTCTGCGACCGACGTCGTCCGATACTCCGTCATCTCTCGTCATGTTTCTGCTCTTGTATCTGCTGCCGCATGTGATCATAACATGGAGTGATTGATGGATGAGATGGGCGGAGTCCCCCGTGCGGGGCCACAAAACGACGTCTCGTCTCGTTCGTCTCTCGTTCGACGACTTACACACACTCATACACGCATGCATTACCCATTTCCAGATATAGTTTTCACCCTCTCCTCTAGGATGCCGCCTGCCATTCCTCCTCATCTTCTCCCTTCCACTGCTGTTTCTTGGATTTCTCATCGGAAAAAATTTACCGCTTAACGTAATTGCACTACCAAGATGGGTGAAACTGCAGCGTTGCATTTGAAGACATGTCATCATCTGACTCAGCATCCAATTTCCCTACCAATGAACAGACGACATTATCCATTAGGGTTTTTATTAGGTCATAAAGGGGTTTTTTTCATTAACACTGTTTACTTTCACGTTACTTGAAGTTTCCCTATACTTCACTTTTTTATAGCTTATTCTATTTCTTAGAGTGCAATATTTCGCACTTTAGATCTATTGTAGAATCAAATAAGGAGCCGTGAAAAGCCGAAAAAGCGAGATTTCTGTATTAAAGAGATATACGAGTCATCTTAAAATTACCTTTACGCAAAAAATCTATGCAAAAATGATGTAGAACTTGTATCCCACAGAAAACACATGAAAGTACTGAAAATCTGCCGGCCCCGTAACTGTGCATAATTGGCGTCGCTGGTATATTCCGATTCACCATCCATTCAATGGTTCAGAGGGTGGTCCTTCAACGTTGACGTTAACCGGTAGATAAGAACGTTTGTTGTTCATAATAAAAGTAGTCCCTTCCTTCTTCTAGGAAGCTTTGCAAACTATTTCCGATGGGAACACAAACTTTGCTCTTCATTTTAATGTCACCATGCATGGCAGTCACAGTTTCTTTCCATCCGTCAATGTGGAGCTATGCTGAGAAAGTCCTATTAACACAGTTTCTACCGATCTTTGTCGTGATTTATGTTGGAATTCTTGCGCTGTCGTTCTTGCGCTGTTGTCCTTCCACCGTCAGTATTCACATTTGTTACTCTGAAAAGCTTCCTCATTACTGCGTAAAAATAACCGTCGGGATTTAACTTCGTTTCATGGAAAAAAGAACAAAAAGTAGCGGGAACGTATTGTCTAAGATGTTTATTTTTGACTTGTATGTTTCCTTTAATAGAATAATGTAAACTTTTCGAGTCTTCCCTGATCTTCCTAACTCATTTATTTTAAGTACATTCTTGGAAATTTCCGTAAATAACATGCATGGATATTGTTGATTCTCAAATTTCAGATGGGCCGTCGCAAGCAGGCCAGACCGACAAGAAGGTCACCTGAATATTTTGAAGAAGTAATGGAACATGAACCATCCGCCAAATTGGTCAGGGAAGAAGTATGCAATCCAGAACATCCTCCTTCAGTACGAAGTAGGGAAGCAACGAAGGAGGCGTCCGTTCTCTTTCATTCTAGAGAGATGTCGCCATCATGTTCGAAAGATGCGGTGCTGCTATCGGATTCTTGCGATGCTGAAACTTCGCCATTAAGAAAATCCATGACAAATCCTCTATTGATGTTAGAAAAATCGCTGAAACGTTTCGAACCTCGGACACCTCAACAAGGTGGGAGTTATGGATTGGAAAAGAGAAACATGTTTGAAAGGCGCGCAGTTTCCCTGGAGGCACCACTTTTTCCTTTCGGCATTCTAAATTACTCTGAAAGCTGCTTTCAAATTTCGACTTGAATCTTTAAGTGCAAGTGGTGGAGCGCGTTTTAATTCGTTTTAGTATAAATCATGGTTATCAATGTTAAAGGGTCGATGTCAACTAGTCGTCAAAATAGTAGTGTGGTATAAAGTGGCGTGATATTTAAATCCTTACTTCATCATCGTGGAAAATGATGGGTGTGGCAGTTACAGAATTTGTTCACATGCATTCGGGCCGCCTAGGCTATAGTCTTCACTCGACTGACTTCTGGTACGACACGAGGAAGCTAGCCAAAAAATGCTTTCCTTCCAGGAACGTTTCTTCAGCTGTCGCGCACATGGTATCGCTAAGGAATGATAACTGTACGCTTAGTTTAGTGCTAGCACAACGCAAAAATTGGAACATTGACCATGAAGTGACAAGGATTTGCTAACACGGTTTATCTCCTTATGGCTATCCTTCTGATATCTTTCTATGCAGCCATACAGATGCCGTGACGGATTTCTAGGAGGGTCTGATATCAGACAAGACTTCCGTTTCCGTCATAGGTTTCTCCTTTAAGTTTTGGTCATGGTATGCCAATGATAACTATTAGAAAACTGTTGTCTTCAGAATTCATGGAAAGTGTTGTTTTTGGTGTCGATTCGTTTATTTAAAACCGCTAAACTGAATCCATGAGGAATCGCTTCTAAATCGGCCTGCTAGCGACGGTCGGTCTCGTTTTTGTTTGACGAGGTGGTTGGGTAGCTGGGGGCGAGTAGATTGATTGATGTGCGTTGAGATGGATGGACGACTCGGCCTGACACTTATAATCTGTCATTCGACTCGAATCGACTCCACCACCACCAGCACGCGTGCCCGAAGGTACCACTGCCACCACCAAATACTGCACATAGTGATCAACTTTCGATAATGCTGTAAAATGACCACAATGTAGTTGAGCTCACATTAGTAATCTGCGACTAAAGATCTAATAGAGGAACAGTACAAGCAACGTAAGCTATAGAGGGAATATTGATTGACTAGTAAAGATTAATCTGTAGTATCTAAACCTTAAAACCCTAATGAGTTACATGAAGATAAAGGAGTGTAGGTGATAAATAGCCCATCCATATTTGGGTTGTGCTAATTTCGGATATTCAGCTCAGACGTTAAATGCTGTTGAAGTTCGTCCACGGTTTCCAACTAATCGCCACATTCCAGGGCTTATGTACTACTTCTGTCAAATAGAAGGACCGAAACAATGAAAATAAGTATATAGCTTTACAAATTTACTGACTATCTTTCTTGCTAGACTCTATTTGACGACGACACCAAGAGAAAATGAGGCATTAATTAATAAATGGCCTCTGAAAAGATCGATTAGGCAGTCGGCGATGTGGCGTCTTCATTCTGAAAGTCTTCAGTAAATTTGGATGTTATCAGTTGCCTTGTTGACATAAATATACACGGCTTGTTGAAAATTGATTTCCAATCACTTTTAAAAAGAATGAATGGTGTAACTCTAGAGGATTAGACCACGGGTCTCAAATGAACCTACTTTTGTGGGACACTGCCTCTCGATACTTATTTCTACACTTTTCGAGCTCCTTAGGTTTTTTTGTCACAAATGATAATCATTACTTCCATTGTTATTTTAGATCTCAATCAGACCACTTCTAGAACTGGCTAGTCTTCACAGGTCTCATGGTTTCCAGCTTCCAGTTACCTCAGACCTCTTACTCTCTGTTTTAATGAGTCTTTTCTTATGATCTCGTGGGTTAGTTGGAGTTTATTTATGACGCATACTCCGGGATCTAAAGATTCTACGGCTGCACCCACTTCTGTCAATAGTTTGTATGATTCCAGGGCTCATTCAGACTAGCTTCCACGATCGCTATGACTTTGCTTCTACACTTCACCGGTGCTGTCACTAGTAATCACTCTGGCGTGCATTTGATAGGCTCTTGAATACTAGGAATTGATAGACATGACCTGACAACTCAGACACTTGCGCCTCTCCAAGACACTGCCACCAGAAATGGTTATGGTCACCAGAAAGCTACTTTACTCTTACTCCATAGGACTGTCGTTTTCTACCTAACTGATTAAGTTAGTCGACACTCGTAAAAGAAAAACAACTGTTTGTACAAAAATTTTTGGAAATGTCTTTTGTGAGTATAGTCATCCAAAGTTCGATGAAGTGGCAGCTATGAAATCTAAACAAAATAGTTGTAATAAACGTACTTCTTGAGAGAAGTGATGCTGTATCGCAGCATGCGAACAACGCTCAACACGTTGGTAGTACTCTTTTGGTGTTTGTGGTCATCTCCTCTGCTTATCTCATGCAAAGTAATGCTGTGGGAAGCTTGCTAAAGTTTGGCCATCCATACTTGTCAAGGATCATTCGATGGATTTCCGCGAGATTTTTATCTAGTTGGTCTTCATCGCTTGTGTAGTGACTGAGTTGTCCCATGGTCCAAGCGCTTATTTTCCATTTGTGGAATTGCTTTTCATGAGGGTACCACAGTTTCATATAGGAGAAAAAGTAGATTGGAATCCCACCATGATCCGACTAATTGCAGAAAAAGACAATGTCACCAACGTTGTTTTTAAGAAAAGCGCAATAAAATATTTCATGTCTATATCTTCATTGCTCTTCTCTTTCGTCAGCGTCCTCTGTCGTAGCATCTTACATCTACCGTTAGGGCAACTACTCAGCATACGTTGCTAATCAGTTACTTAGTATTTGCAATTGTTGGATGAAGTTCTATCAACTACCTTGGATATGTTTTTAATCTATTATAGAGTAATATGCCTTGGATAATCTAATATATAGAGTGGGTGACCAGTTGTTATTCAGTCCTTTTGCAAGGAATTAATGGGTGCTAGATACCCTTTTTTTAAAGCGTTGGATGTATCCTACTCTATCAGATAGCTCTTTCTCATTGCTTTTCTCACGTACACTTCGATATTGAAGAGGACAATCTTATTGAAGCTGGCTCGTTGCTATTTTAAACAATCAACCTTTGAATTTCTGAGAAAGCTGGGACTGACTGAAGTCTATGATATAGCAACCACCTTTGTGGCATGATGAGCATGTTATAACTTTGGGACCCAGGTCGTAGCAGATTCTGAAACTGGTCTGCATTTCTACATGAACAGGTGTCGGATTAATGGAATAAAAATTGAGGAACGTTATTAACAAGGGCTTGTGAATGGCCAATTTGCTTTCCATTCCATTATGTAAACAATAACCGATATCTCGCACCGGTTCAACAAGATCAATTCATAAGAACATATAAAAACATTTATCGATCATTTATGCCGAAGTTTATGGAAAGTCGGTCTTCTGATTTAGAAACCGACATCTCTTACTAAAACCAATCATAAGGGTAAAATATTATTCGAGACTCGAAAAATCGCTTGAGACGATTATGATGAGTAGTGGGAGAGTTCCGATCTGACTATTTTAAAGTATTGATGGAATCCCGTCCTCTTTGGTGTGTATAAAGCATAATTTATTGTTCGCATTTTCTCATCATTTCCACAATCTCCTCACTGTGACCGGAATAATAGGCCATCGAGTTAACCAACAGGACCCTACAGAAACAGTAAAATTGAACCATACCAAATTGAGAGATGTATCAGTGATTCTACGTTGAAATTGTTACATAATCCTCGTTCCGTGCACGCTGTCGGTTGTTCGATTACTCAATTAGTCGAAATATAAAAAGTGAGCAAAAGTTTGTGAGAAGAACTATTGAGAACTACCAAGTAACATTTCAGTTCGTTGAAGTGGCTTTGAAATCTCGTACACTTTTATAAAACTGAGAAGCTGCGAATGTTGAATGAGAAAACGGTGCTTGTTTGAATCATTCAGTCTCCTTAATTCCTATCATTTAGTAGCGCAACAGTCTCGAAAACCGTCTACTGCACCATATGCCAGCGGTCTGGGAGCACTGTTCCAGTTTGTAGGCAAAATGCAGAATGAATCAACTTGGAACGGTGAGTGCTATATGATTTATCGACCAGATCCCGTAAAAAACGTAAAACGCTCAACGTTAAACAATTCCCTTAAGGATCCGCCATGCATTTAACTTCATGATCCATCGTAGAGTTGAGCGAATGCACATATGACCCGTACAATGACTTCCGGTTGGCTTACCTATGCATCAAGTCAGTGCTACCATCCTCGCAGACACGCTTCGTAACAGTTTGTCCATCTCAAAAGAAGGGAAGACCTGGTGAGACGAGGGATCGAACCATGGACCGTGCGTGTATTCCAGGACATTTTTAACCGTTGTGCTACACGCGCCCTCCTAGATGCCATATTATTCAGTTATTCCAGAAACAAATGAATAGCTTTCGACAACTTTCACTTTATTTTTAATATTCTTTGTTATTTAACATACATAGTATTGGTTGGTATAGGAGAGCGACCACACTGAAGTAGCTTTGAAATTTTGGAGCGACTAGTTCGTTGAAAATGTTCCTTATTCGATTATATGATAGATAACTGTTCTGCTTACAGGCGAAACACCATAAAAACTAAAAAAAAAAAGGAAACTAGATTTGATGTGGGTGAAGTAAACATGGCTACAGTTAACAATGAGAAGTCTTTAGTAACAATTGCACATCATCGAGAGTTATGTAGTAATACAACCACAACGTTGCTGAGATATTTGCAAAACTCTGGACCGCAGGTGTCTATGGCGGGGAACGAACGCGTTATTGTTCCTTCCGGGGAGTAACGCGTTCACCACCACACCATGCATGTCCTTTGTTTCGCCTGTCTCTCAGCTAGTTCTATAGATCTTTTGCCACCAGCAATAACCTGTCAGCGGATTGATCTGGAGGCCCAAATCGGCAACGAACCCAATTAAGCTGAGGCCGCAGTTATAATCACAATTTTAACTTATTATTTACTGCCTACTCTTTTTAACGGCAGTGTGGCAGTAACGGTACAATGTATACTCTGCCGTTAAAAAGAGGAGGCAGTAAAGAATAAGTTAAAATTATGTATACAGTTGAGCATCAACAGTAGCGAAGTCGCTAAAATCAGTAAAAATAAAGGCGACTCATGACCAAATTGTGGTGTCTTCCAAATGAGTGCAGCGTGCAGCGCAGTTAGACGCAAAACGTGAAAGAATTGAGCTATTATTGGCACCTGATGAAGTTCCTCAATAATTTATCAGGAGATACAGTTGGTACAGGTGGTGATAGTGACGTGTTGCGACTCAGGTTTATTCGCACTGTTTAAATAACTACGGAAAAATACGATAAGGTAGAGTTCGTTTTTATCATACTGAAATAGCTGACTCACATTTCAAAACTGACTTCCCTTTAACCTCGGTATGACTAATGAATGTTTTTTTTTGATAACCTTACAAGAGGCTGATATTCGGCTAACGTCTCCACGGTTTCATCTTCATGACAGCCGATGATCCGAGTCGACGGTCCATGGCTCTGATAAAGATGGAACCGTCGAATCGTTAGCCGAATAAAAATTAAATATCAACCTCGTGTAGGTTTATAAAAGAAAGAATACACAGCTGACTCATATTCAGTAACGATCAAAGGAATCAAAACTGGGTACCAACTTTAGTAAACGTCCGTCTGTTACAATGATTCACTAGTTTTTTAGGGCAACAACGAAAGGACAGCGAAGTTGACTCAATCTTGAAGTGCCTACAGTGCAGTCGAACATTTCAAACAATGGAACTGTTAGTCAGGCATATGCAGGAAACGCAACATTTCAACAGCCTTCCAAAGACCTACAGGTAGCTCCGAGTATCTCCAACTAAGTGCAATGCAAGTGCATAGTCGACATTAGGTGTTAGCCATAAACTTACTGAATCGAGAAACCGTGTCGTCAAGAGGGCATCCACACTTCCACATGCTCTTGCTAATAATGCGACTATTATGAAAGGTCTAGGATGAAGTGCAGGACAACACCGTCCGACTCTTTCTGCATAAGTACTTTTCAAGCATCTTGTTCTTGTATATCTTTGAAGCCAAGAGAAGACGGTATTGTTTAGTAAAGGACAACCACAAGCCTGTATATTCTCAAAATTCTCTTGTGCGTTGCTATCCGTGCTATAACGTTGAAAATAAAAAGTTCAACTAATAAACTTCCAGTAGGTATGATGAAGAAAAAGCAACGTGGAAGCTTTATCAGGTGCTATTAGAGAAGATTTTACAAAATTCAGTTCTTTAATTCAAATGGATCGGCAGAAAGTACTAAATATGAAGCTGCAGATGAAATCAGACGGCGTGAAATTGGCATGTATTAAATGCGGAGAGGTGAGTCCTTTCATTTTATATGTAGTTTAGTCCTCCCATTCATTTCCTACAATTTCGTGTACACAATTTTAGATCCCGACAAATATCGATAAGCATCTGAAGGAAGTCCACGATGTGAAGACGAGTGCTGACTGGCTGAAGAACATCCGCGTCGTTAGGGATGAAGGTGGGCGAAGTTTCCGTTATTCGGTAGTTTTACCAAATAAGAACACTAGCCAAATTACAAAATCCTTGTTTTAAATTTCATATAGTAAAATTTCACAGTTGTTTCAGAACAGACGGTACGGTACACATAGTCGCACATGACCCGAAAATCGAAGAAATTGTACCTCTGTTCAAATTAGTGTTCGGTCTTCACTATCGCTAAAATATTTTCATTGCAAGAAAACAGTTCATAGAACATCAGACAAAGAACATGTGAACCAGCCAGTAAGTGTTGGATGAAGGTTTATGAGTCTGCAACCCATCTGCTTTACCAAGGGTAAAATAGCAGTCTTCATAAATACTGCAGGCCCTAAGCAAATTTTATTTCGTAGCCATCTTTCGATTTCGCCAAACTACCCATCATTGCACGATCGGAGGGGAGTTGTACATTGACCGTACATGTACATGCCGTCATATTTTCACCATACTGAGTCGCTGATCACTGTTAATCGGATGCTTGCCTCTTACCACTATATTGCTACAGGGGAACCGGTTATTCCATGCATAGCTTTCCCCCAATTTTTTCTTGTAAATAAAAATATCGGGCGCGTGTGGCACAATGATTGGAGACGCCCTGCAATACACACATGGGATCGATCCCGCGTCCTTGGCTCGACAAGCCTTCCATCCCTCCGAGGTCGGAAAATTGGTACTAGACTTATCTCGGAGGACAGTAGTACTGGCTCGACACATTGGTAGGCTTCCGCGAGTTATTGTAAAGGGAAGATATACGTTCAGTCACCTCCAACGATGCTTAAAGAAGTCGAGTCATTCCCTCAGAGATTGATCAACGCCGAGAGCTTTATCCTTTTATGCAGACATCGAGCGCTACCGCAGATAAGGTTGCCATACTAGGAGAAAAACCGCTGTCGAAGTTTGAAACTCACGTAAAAAAAACACTAGAGTCAAGTGGTAAACCATTCATGTTTCCTTGTTACGTCTGAGAAAACCATTTTTGTGAGTATCACTGATGATGGCGATAGCAGTGTGGTATGATTTACATAATATGTCTTTTCTTTCAGAAAATTTGATGTCGTCGCTTGCAAGTTCCACTCAGTCACCCGCGAACTCGCCACATCTTAACAAACTCATGTCACTGATCAATACGGTTGATAAGAAATGAAACGGTTACTTATGTTTGTAGTAGATAGATAATTATCTCACTTTCTATACTGAAAGAGAAATTCAGTGGAAAATCGCAAGAAATCCCAATAAAATTCAAACAGTCAAGTCAATAGAGTCAATTATTTCACAATGTTAAGAACTACTCGAGACGACGGTTATGAACATTTAATCACTGATAAGTAAACATGCACTATACGCATGCCTCATCATGTGGTCATCTTCCTATAATACAACTAAATGATGTTGAGATATTTGCAAAACTCCGGGTGACAGGCGTTTGCGGCGCGGATCGAACTCGTTTTTACCCTTTCCGGGGGCTAACGCATCCACCACCACACCGTGCTTGTCCTTCGTCTCGCCTTTCTCTTAGCGGTTTTACAGGCGCTATCAGTAACCACGTATTCCCGCCCTCCTGGCCCACCAAGTCTTCCATCCCGCTGGGGTTGGTAAATTAGTACCAGACTTGTCCAGGAGGACAACAGCACTGTTTTAATACATCGGTAGGCCACGGCGAGTCATTGTAAGGGCCAGACATACAGCCATTCACCTCGAAACGATGTTTAATGAAATCGAATGCATGGCGCATCCTTAAAAGATTGATCAGCTTTGAGCCGAGAGCTTTATCCCTTTTTTATTAGCAATTACCCGTCAACGGGATTAATTTGGGGAGCATAAATCGGGACTGCACCCAGTTTCGTTACTTCCTATAATAATTGAACCATCCGCTCCTTATGTATAGATGGACGTAAGAAGGTAAATGACACAACAGACACGAACCAGACAAGCTGTTTATTACACGTAAAGACAACGTATTATAAATGAATTCTTACTATACATTCATTATCTCTTTTGCGTCCCTAGCGAATTTACACTTCGATTTACATTTACATCTAAAACTTATCAAACGTGAACTTCGATGGTTGGTGGGGGGACAAATGCGAGGAGGAACCGAAAAGATTTCGAAAGAAGAAAAGAAAGAATAGGTCGTTCGAAAGCTGTTAATAACACAAATATTTAGTTCGAACACGTATAAAATTCAACGAATGGGGAATTGACGTTTCCCACTATTCAATTAAGCCCACTTATTAATGACGGGGATAAATTTGAGTCGCGCCAAAGTTAACCTAGTAGTAACACGCCAGTATAATCCCTATCCTGGCATAAAAGAATGGACACTGAGCATACACAAGATGACTTTCAGAAGGCAAACTTTTACATTCTGCCTAGGATTTTCTAGTTGGTCAAAAGAAGTAATGCTACCGTCAGGTGACGTTATCGTTCCCTTGATCTTGCAGCCCAGTTCCTAGAAGTTGAGTTTGTAGCACAGACACTCGACCATTCGCTTTCCACTCTTGTGTATGTCTCCAATCAAGGAAAATTACCCCTGAACCGGTAGTTGATGTTAGGAAACAGTTGAAAAAGAGCTGAACATAGAACTAACCAGCGGTCAGTATCGGCCAGATATACAGCGGAAACCGCTTTCGTAGATGGTAGGTCCAATTAGATGGCGAATCCAGGATTTCTGTAAAAAGGAATTAATTTTGACAGGGAAAATTACCTCATCAATAACTGGAAAATGTGTTGTAGATACTCGATGCGAATCAATACGGCTATGACACCGGTACCACCGGAAAGCCTAAGCCACAACTGAATGTTCTACCGTTTTTGTGGTAACCAAGAGCGATTGTATAGAACTGTGATCTCATATCATAACAAAGGACACGACTGCACATATAACAAGATTTGCTCGTGTTACAAATAAGCTGGGCAACCCATTTTGTTGCAGGAAAACCGACCCGATGGTCAGTTCTTCGCGAAAACCCTAGAAGAAAGATATGATGCTCGACGGGTCCCTAGAGCCAGCAGAATCCACTGGGAGAATCTTGCACATGACAGGGAAAATAAAAGATTTACTGGCGCCCGGTCGAGTCACTCGACGATTAACGGGACCACAGGTGATACAAGTGAAGAAAAATGTTCCCAGAGGTCACACCTCACACCACTCCTGGATCATAAGGACTAAGAGCAAAACTATGACAATTTATTTAACGGAAAGGTTAGTTTGCTACTAATGAGCATTGACGACCATGTGCTCAACGCTCTCACTACCGTTTGGAACCACGCGTCCAATCCAACGACGGATCAGGCTGGAATGGAAATCTTCAAGACTTTTCGTGATGCATTATTAAACTGAAATAACATTACATAAGCCATCATGCCTATAATAAAGGAAGTAAAACTATAGGCGGGGTCAACCTCATAGGCTTTCTGGTCCCAGAAAACATCCAGACTTGCCGAAAAGTCCAATAGGTGTTGTGTAAATACATAACTGGACACCGTACGACGTAATAGTCTCGTCTAATTCGTTTTCACTTCTGCTAGTCTGGTCATTAAAACCCGTATTTCATGGAGGAAAACGATGATATCGTGTTCATTGAAGAGTATTCTTCTTCCCTGATACGGGCCGATTCACCTCTGAATGCAATTCAGCCTCAGGGTAATCCCGGTTCCAGTGATTCAGGTGGTTTGCAGTTGTCACTGTTCAGTAGTAGCGTTCTTGGTTCCTTGATAACATACATTTTCTACGGCATCTTTTTTTCTGTTGACATTGTACAAGTGACAAGCAAGTGGAATACTAACAGGTAACGAAAGAAATCTGGGCTCGAACTCCAAGAGAGCGAAGTTGAGCAACTACAAGCGGCTTCAGAATATTGAGCAAGCGACCAGTGAAACAAAGTTAACGTCTGAAGAGAGGTAGGTCGCTCAAGCCATAACGTGGTGCTTTTGTGTAATGTGCCTCCTACAGTTCCATCCCTTAACTTACTGTCGCATCCCAGGCATGGTCCGGTCTTCAGCAACTCGAAATTTGTCGATGTCCAGCTCCAAGATGACATGCAGAAACTGAGTGATAACGAGTGTAGTAAAGGTAACCTGCGAGAGCTGACTGGTCCTTACTGCTCTCCACAAAATTTTACCCCATTTTTAGAAGAGAGGACGAAAAAATCCAGAAAAAGAGCGCCACGTAGTGCTCAGCTGTTGAAGCAGGTATTCTGCTGCAATATATTGTTTCTTTGACCATTTCTATGGCGGTTATTTTAGCGTGAGAAGAAAACGAAAGCCATTGAACGTGAAATCCGTGCGTCCTTGAATTCCAAGTGTGAACAGTACATGTTCTGTTGCGTCAGTCGACGGATTTTCAATGAATTTCGTAGGTATTGGTCTTACAAATATCCGTAACTCGAGAGTAAAACCGACTATTATATTAAGCTAGTATGAGCTTCAATAGAATGCCAGTGTCTCACGTTTAAGCATTTCCATCGTGCGGGCTTAGCATGATTTCAATATAAAATTACAGACTTGTTGGGGTTAAAAAAGGATAGAGCTCTCGGCGTTGATCAATCCCTGAGGGATGCACCGTGCATTCGACTTCATTAAGCATCGTTGGAGGTTATTGAATGCATATCTGGCCCTTTACAATGACTCGCGGTAGCCTACCGATGTATCGAGCCAGTGCTGCTATCGTCCCATACAAGTCTGGTACCGATTTATCGAGCCCGGAGGGATGGAAGGCATGGGGGGCCAGAGGCGCGATAGTCGATCCCATGTGTATTGCAGGGCGACTCCGACTACTGCGCCCTACAGAATTGTAGGGGAAGAAGTTAAATTAATTCCGCAATACTATTGTTCGCTCATGTTTAGTTCATGGTTTAAACTTATCTGTTAATGTTGTACAGTCTGCTGAAGTTCGTATGAGAATTGTAGAGAGATAATGGAACTGTCAAAAAAGTCAAGCGGAAGTTTATGAAAAAGTTGAAAAAAAGAGCAATGAAATAAGGTAGTATGGTTTGTGATTACTTACTTGGATAATTGGATGGCCCATTTTCACTGGTGTGGGAGCCCCATCTTGATTTCCATTTTTTCGGAGTTCTGCTGGTTTAGCCATTGTTTCTTGGAGTATCGAAGTCAGTCACGCCAAAGTCTGCCCGAGTTCGTCACTAGCCTAGGTAGTCGCCGCCCTTGTGGATCAGAGGGACATTTGCCACTAGTTTGATGTCAGGATGGTGGTAAATCCTGGTACTGGTTTACTCATAGCTGGACTTGCTGATGGAAACGTCAGACTCCTTCTCAGCTTGGGAGAGCCTACTGGGTGGATGATGTCGCTGCTGTGAACACCCAGGAACACCACCCAGCCACGATGAGGCGGTAAACCGTTGGGAGGATGGTTTATGAGTGATTGTTATGAAATTGAGGCTTTAAAATCACTAAAGAAAAAACTAAGGAAACACACTATAGTCATTGATGAATAATTGCTGGTACTGAATTAGTTGATATGTTGCTACATTTTACGACTACAGGGAATCCGAAGTAGTTGTCTTCTATGTAAGTTCATGAATAGGGAGGAAGTAGAAGTTCTGTCCGAGTACAATGCGATCTTATTTAGCTGAGGCTGAATTGCGAACACGTGTGGTATTCTCTGGGAGGAATATTGGCAACCAACTTGTTTGCGATGAAGAACGTACCGACATGAAAGTTCTTTGGCATCGTAAATGTATTGAGGCTGTTGATGAAGGTGGCGATATCGTAAAAAAGGAGGAGTACCATGTGGGTTCATCGAGCTTCCAGTTATTACTTTGTTACAATATCTATAGTGCTGCAGGTTCAACAGCATGTGTTCGCTGTTGTTATATCCAGTGAATCACTGAACGAGCTGGTAAGAAGTAAGAGTTTAGAAGATTTTGTTGCCATGCAGAAGCTCTCGTACCCTGTTGCGAACTCTTCACTCATTGTGGTCATATATGGGAAGAATTTTCGCCAGGTATAGCATTTTGGCTTATCCTTTGCTCATTTGTGCACGGTTTTTTAAACATTATAGTGTAGCAGTTTTTCTTAGATATGTCACGCTGTGTATCTGTTTCAGGTGCATGACTTATCCATCGAGCTTTTCGATAACTATCGTACTCAGTTTCATTACGTTCCTACTGCTCACGATTTCGCGCTTTATTTGGCTCAAATTACTCGCGCTCTGGCGAAGATGGGTCGCACTCATGATTCCACCGGTCACAATCGCCTTATAGTTGATGTGGAGAAGGTAAGCATTAAGTAATCTTTAGGTTTCTCTCTCTGTCAGAGATTTTCTATGACTTTAATGCTCCTGGTTTGGTTTCGGTCACGTTGTATAGTCAACTCACCTAAAACGAAGTTCAGGGTGTTAAAGACGCTTCTACCGATGTCTTGGTCCGCGACTGGTGGAGCAAAATGCTATCGGTGATTTGTCGAATGCAAGATGGGCAGAGACGTGCCATTCTATCTGCATTTCCTAATCCATTTATTGCCAGCAAGAAATTCATAGAGGTAGTTTTTGAATTTCTCTTCAGTTTTTTACTGTGTGTCCCAACCACCTTTTATAATTATTGTTTTCGTGGCTTAATAATGATATCTGCATTAGAGGTCAGTTCCCCAATGTTTAGATGGGATACACAGATGCTGTAGTGGAGTTAGCGAATATCCAGACAGAAGATGGTCGTCGTCTTGGTCCTGTTATAGCTCATAGACTATTCATGATCCTTACTGATAGTACAGGAACTGAAATCATATTTTAGTAAACGCTGTAAAACCTAAAACTAATGATTAGGGCGTCTCGTCACTTGAACCAAAATTAGGTATTTTAAGCAATAGCAAACTTCTCTGCTAATTCGTCTTTCTTTTAAATTTGTGATAATGTTAGAAAATTTGGAATGCCCTAGGATATCTCTTCATACTAAAACTCATATACCTGTATATCTACTTTGAATATACATTTATTTTGTTGGCGTAGTTCTTCGTGGCCTTGTTTCAGCCTCAGTAATAACCAACATAGGACTTTTTCTAAGGTCTTCTAGCTGTTTGTACATGACTATAACCCTGTATACGGTATAATGTAAAGATGATATGTATCATTTTGTGAATGAAACAATGAACCTCAAATAGCTCTCCTTGACCTACTCTGAGTTCTCTTCGTTTGTGAAGATATTTGTGAGCTATTTTCATAAATGGGTGTCTTACAGGTAGTCTTTAACAATGAGACATTTACTAGGGTTGTAAAGACTTTTCACTTCGCATTTGGTTCTAATATCCTCGAGTATTCCTTGCTTTGAATTGAAGTATAACTGTACTATTAATGCACTACTTCCGTTATTAAGAGCACTGTGGGTTTTTCCAGCTCTGCTTTATTTGCATCCTTTAGATTACGTACTTGCATAGGGTGGATTTTTAGCTTATTTTCGACAAACTGAATTGATTATAGAGTTCGCCAATGTGTTCCGGTCAATGATTTCAGCCGCATAGGTTCAGGTGTGCTGGTCTGTTCTGCTGGCTTACTGATCCGTCCATTTGTGCACGTGGGCTCAGGTAAACGTCATCCCATTTTAAACTTCGTGGAGTTCGGTTTTCGTGTTGCATGTTGAATCTCTTGAAATCTCGTTGTTTTCCGTCGGGATTAGTAGGCGGATACTTGGCAATCTGTGGTAAGTTTAGCTCTTAGATCTTTTTTCTTCCCCATACTGCATACATACATGGTAGTTTAATTATGCCCTTAATCTTTGGTTACAGTGTAGATTTGATTAAACGAATTTATTTTATCAGAACGGTGCGAGTTCACTGATGCAAATTCGGCTGCATGCTCGAAACACGTTTTCCTTCTTGGTTGCAGCTGCATTCTTCTGTCTTGGATATCTGATTTTTTTCAAATCTGGTGATGGATTTCCCGAAATAGACGTTGACCTTAGCAATATCGTTAGGTAGGTCTCTTTTTTTTAATAAAAATCTGAATCTATTTCATAGTCGTGGATTTTAGGAGTATAGTCACAGTCCATAAAAGAAGTTTAGGAGCACTTTCTAGCGCAGTGGTAAGTGGTGCTGTAAATCAGGAAGCAAAGGTGCTAATTCGACTTCGTTTCCAATGCTCTCCTCCAATCCATGCTGGAACACAGCTCGACTGTATCCGAGACTGCCAGGAGATTTACTGGACCAGCATTCTATGACGTTCATAGGGAAGATGACATTCTTAGGCACCAATCGAAGCAACTAGCAAAATGTTCGGAGCCTCTGTGGACGATGAATGCGAGAAAAACCAATCGGATGCAAGTAGTGCCGGAATCCACTTAGTAGATTTGATGATGGGTCATGTAGAATGTAAAATGTAGAAAAATCATGTGGTCAGCCCACTATTTTTTGAGATATTTTTTGTTGGACTTCTAATTTGGGATGTTCTTCAAAAATTTGGGCTACTGAAACAGGCCTGGAGTGGACATCTTCTTCGGTAAGATTGAAGTATGAAGTATATGCCCATGTCTATGTTGCGTACTACAGAGCAGGGAAGACTGTTACACCAGTATGTTAACGCGTAGGTCATGATCATTGAGCTGATCGGTCGCCTCTGTCAGAGGCTTAAGCGTCGCCCATCTTCGTTGTTTTGCAGTGGGTTCTTCTTTCATGTCGATACTCATATTCATTGAACGTTCTATGTATACGCAGGATATGGCCTCAATTGATGATCCGTGCGAGATAATCTGTTGGCTTTGCTTCTGAAGTACTGCTCGACAAGACGATAATGGCGCCGGCAAGGCGAAGACATAAGAGGAGTGGTCCGTCAACACATATCCTTCTGACTTCCTAGTCGAGTGACTTCACGCACCACAAGGAACAGTCGATTCTGTCGCCATGTCGTATTCATTTGCCAATTAAAATAATGGTCAACGAGAAATGTATCATGTTTGTGCAATCCATTCAGATAAATACATTATGAAATCCAGCTTTTTATCTAGGTTACGTTCACTTAAGTGTTTAAATATGCACTTTAGGACTGTCACCATCATTACAAGTTTATAGAGCACGGTCATTGAGTTTGTCGCAATGGGGCAACAAATGTCATCGCTTTCGTACCATTATGCAAATAGACTGGAAGACTTCCATTGCTATCCGTTTTATTTGGATTATTAGTGCTGTTCTTCCAGTGGGCATGGTAGGATATGGTACGGAGCTAATAAGTTCGTTAATCTGCATATTCACCGTCGACTATAGTTTTTCTTCACATTGTCAAATTTACCAGTAAGCTACGGTGTTGATGAGAAGGCGATTATGATTCGAATTTGAGTCTTACAGCTTTAGCCCATCTATTTTGGGAGCTTTTTTCAACACATTGAAAAAGATATGAGTTGACTTCGAATAATTGGTGCAAGAAATTATTCGCCCTTCTAACTTCAATCAAGCAGAAAACTTCGTCGAGATCAAAATCCTTAGGTCCTTAGGGTCGAATATTTGGATACTGGATACCGCTTTTATTATTCTAACACGATTAAGTTCTGGTTAGTTGAGCTCATATATGTTTTTTTTGCGATTTTTTTTGCAAGGTCTCGTATTCAAACATTGAAAGGATTTAATAAAAGTGATTTTTCTGAGCATATTTTTTGCTGCACGTTTGGGTGGAACTTTCCAACAGTTCGAGTTCCATTCTCAGTTTCTTGAAAATTGTAAGTCAAAAGAATTCGGTGTAACATTTTGGTAAATTTAAATGCAGAAACGTGGTTTTTGATTTATTGTAGTTGAATTGCTTATAATTATCTAATATTTTCAAATTATCTAGTTGACTGTAATTATTATTGTTATTATTATTATTATTTATCATTCATTATTATTATTTGACTGTTTATCCAATTATTTGATCAATACTGAGGTTAATAGAAAGTTGGTCGTGGATGTTGTAATTGCATTCTTCCCACTATGTTGTTAAGTTTATGTGAAAATGGTTCCCTAATTAGATATTTTACTTGCAAAACTTATCGCTTTCCATTAGACGTAAATAGTGCATTATTATAATTTTTAACGGCAGAGTATGTGAAATATAACCATAATGAAGCTGAATTGTGATGTATTATATGTGGTACAACCACAATGACGCTGAGATATTTGCAAAACTCCGGATCGCAGGTGTTTGCTGTGGGGAACGAACACGCTACTAACCGTTCCGGGGCCTAACGCGTGCACGACCACACCATGTGGGTCCTTCGTTTCGCCTTTCTCTCAGCCGTGTTATTATTAGTTAAACCCAGAAATGTGAAAAAACGGAGTAGTTCGTGTCTGGACTGTTGTACATATCCCATAGTTATTTGACACTTTCAGTTATACGGTCTTAGCGGTGGAGATTGGTGGATATGCGGTTCGGAAAATACACGAAGAAAACGGTACAGTTTTGATCCTTTCAAAAGAAATTCTACTGTATCCTAACTTGTTGCAGCACTATACATTTCTGAAAAAGGATTGACTGATGAAGGAAAGGCAGAATTTTTAACAAAAGCAGATTTGGTGTCGAATTTTCTCATTCTGGATGTACTAAAGCGTTTCCCAAAACTGAAGGTTGCATTTTATAAAATTTTCCGTCATCTTTTTTTAATCAGAAGGGTATTTATAACATTGTGGAGTCAATAATGATGCGCTCTAGATTGTGACGGAGGAGAAAGATACTTCTGTTTCGGAGTCAGACGTTGCTCCATATCAGGCAGATTCCTATTCAATGTGGTTATCTGTAGAAGGCGTACTTGCCAATATTCCGTCGCGTCGCCTTAGTCTTTCTGATGTTCAGGTGTATATTGATCCGCTTGACGCCACTCAGGAATATACTGGTATTGGTAGTTTCTCTTATTCCTCGAAAAACGGTAGTAATAAAAGTATCGACATGTTTAGAGGGGCTGACTGATTATGTTACGGTAATGGCATGTGTTGTAGTCAAAGATGAACCCATTTTTGGTGCCATTTTTAGGCCGTTCTCGAATGAAATAGGTAAGAACCTCTAGTATTTCTACATTCTCTGTTTTAGAAATGTTTCTCATTCCAGTGAGGTGTATATATATGCATCATGTATATATAGTATATATGTATTACATATAATATACATATATATACATATATATATATATGTCAATTCCTGTTATTGTGAATGTCAACACCGAGGCATGGTTTTCATAAAAGTGTTAAAGAAGTTTCTGAGTATTTGTTTTCGTCAGCAGATAAACCAAGAGGTTTTTTAATGGCCTATAATGTTGCCACAATTTGTTTATACATGAGATTACACTTTTCCTATTATATCATTAATTTGTATTTTTATCCGCCTGTACTAAAGTTTCCTTTTAGTGGTGGGTGTAAAAGGCTGGGGTGTGATGACATCATCAGGAGGAATGATTATTCCTGTAAATCGGAAAGATACCGCTAAGAAAGTAGTGGTGTCACGGTACGTTAACCCCGATTTTTACTATTTTTGGGCCTTACATTCAACAATGGCTTCACTATCCTGAGATTTATAGATCTCACGCAGGTGATGTTGAGAATCTAGTCCGAAGATCTTTCGGAGAAGCGTATGAAGTTGAATCAGCTGGAGGGAGCGGTTATAAGGTGCTACGATTACTAAACGGTACCGCAGGTTTGTCCTCCAGCTGTATTTTGAAAACTCTTTACCATAACTCTATTCGAAATGTTTTGAATGTAGAATTGTACATTCATCAAACGGCAATAAAAAAGTGGGATACATGTGCGGGCGATGCAATCCTTCGATCGTTTGGGGGAGCAATGCTCGATTTAGATGGCGTCCCACTACGGTATGTTACGTTGATGTTGAAAGTTTCGCAGGTAATCATTTATGTTAACTTTTTATTTTCTATTTTTTGTTTATTGCTATAATTTTTCACAGCAGGGTATTGTGTAAGGTACAACGATAATGATACTGAGATATTTGCAAAACTCAGAACCGCAGGTGTCTGCGGTGAGGAACGAACGCGCTATTACCATTTCCGGGGGCTAATGCGTTCATGACCACACAATGCAGGTCCTTCGTTTCGCCTGTCTCTCATCCAGTTTTAACAGATTTAGTTGTTACTAGCATCGTACCGCTCACTTATTTTCTGCTTCAAATTCCTTCAAAGTGTGCTTGTTGTTTCTAACTAGATAATCTTTATAAACTCTCAGCGGTTTACTGCCTAATCGTGGCTGGGGGGTGTTCCTGGGTTCCGGACTGCGATGTATAGCGCGGGATTCATCCCCTGGCAGGGTCTCTCAAGCTGAGGAGTCTGGCGTTTCCATCAGGAAGCTTAGTTAAGAGTAAAGTAATACCAGGATCCACCATCGTCACGGTATCAAAGCCGTATGGTGGCAAATCTCCATCTAATCCACAAGGGCTGTGATTGCCTATGGTGGTGAAGACCTGGGACAGACTTTTGCCTCGGGACTCCTTAGAACCATGATGGCTTAACCAGCAAATCTCGGAAAAATGGAGATCATACTGGAGCCCGCACAACCAGTGAGGACGGGGCATTCAAGTATCAAGTAATCTTTATAAAAGACGGCGTATTAGATTTTGTTTTTTCGCTTTTCCGCGTGTAGTGTTTTTATCATCTTCTTCATTGCAGATACGGACCCACTTCTCCAATTGTACATAGGAGAGGACTTATAGCGTCAGTACGTACTCCGTACATGTATATTAAGAAAATCGTATTGAATGAAAAGCCATAAGTAACATTTCGCGTGCTTTATTCATGACTTTATAACGTTTTCTTTTTGTAAGTGTATTGTTTCAGACCATTTCCTTAATCATCACTTGGTTAACAGTTGAGATTCCTTTGAATTGTTCGAAAGCAAACTTATAAAGGAATCCTAGGCCTCTAGTGTTTCTCATAATCTTAACTTTCTGTGAAAGGTACGAAATCGTTACTACATATATTGTGTATCTTTGCTCCTAGCAATAATTATTGGACCAGATTATCGCTGTTGTTTCAAGTATTAGAATAAAAAGTTGGGTTGAAGGTCACTTCCTCTTTATTTTTCGAATATTGCTCCGAAAAGTGCTAAGTCATGTCCATTGACGATTCTTTCAAGTAAAGTTAAAGCAGTCTGAAGAAAAGGTATTCAGACCCTTATATGAATCATTTTATAACTGCTTCAGTAGGAAATACCATCATAATTTAGACTGTCTTGTGCATCAAGAACAATGCATAAACTTCAGGACTAGAATTGGTGGTCCGTGGCTTGTGAGATGAGTAGTGCGTGCTACCGCGTCCCGTATACTGCGTTGGTTTGTTACGTCTTACTTTTTTTTGCTGCTAAAGGAATTCAAAAGAGGAAGGAGAATTTGCGACTAAGTGTAGAAAATTCAGTGGAAAAGTTTTGGCTTCATAAGAATGGCTGGGTTGAATTGTTCAAAGTGTGGTCCAGGAGCTCATCAGCCGTCGTGGTGCGGTTTAACGAGTAATGTAGGATTTGCGCATGCAGTAAGTATTAAGAGAGGCTGACTTCCCAAATTACTCAGTGTGTTGATAGGATCGAATTGCACGAATGGTTTTTGTACGGAACATAAGTCTTTCGTTTAAATCTTCGAAAGTGAAGCTTGCTTTACATTGGTTCTGATCAGCTCTGGGCTTATGGCTCCTGTATTCCGTTATTCTGGCTACTCCTAGCACTACTTTTACTACCAACCGATAAGTTACAGTGTGGAATGGAATCGTGTACGTGCATTGTTTCAAAGCGAGAACCTTGAGGAATTGGAAGAATGTCTGGCCATTTTATCCATGTGGAACAGTAGGTAAGCCTTTAAAATAGACTGCAACTGTTGTTAAGTACTTATACAACTTATTTTTTACATTTTTTTACAATTAAGGATGGGGAATAGCATACCAGTTGCAATATCCATGTCGGATTTGTTGGTGCGACTTGCAATAGCTGAGCTGAGAATTACCAATGATTCTAATCAATGGATGAAGATGGAGGAGCTCAAGATGCAACACTGCATCGCAATCATCAGGTCAGCTTACTTCTTGTTAAATATGGACGATGCGCAAATGCTTGCCAATTGCTTTTTTCCTATTGCTTGCTATAAATAGTGAAAGTGTTTACGCAATGCTCGTTTTAAAACCTTTTTTACGTTCTACATAGGAACCATTGAGTGAAGTCATTGTTAAACTTCAAAACGATAAAGGATTGGGCTCTTAGCGTTGGTCAGTCCATGAGGGATTCGCCACACATCCGACTTCACTAAGCATCGTTGGAGGTGCTTGAATGCATATCTGGGCTTTACAATGACTCGCGGTGGCCTACCGATGTATCGAGCCAATGCTGCTATCCTCCGAGAGAAGTCTGCTACCAATTTGCCGACCCTGGAGGGATGGAAGGCTTGGTGAGCCTGGGGCGCTGGGATCGATCCCATGTGTATTGCAGACCGCCTCCGACCACTGTGCCACGTGCGTCCCTATAATTAAACTTAAGTAAAATTAATTACGATATGGGAGATCACATTGGATTTCTGCTTTGAGAATCGTTTAGTGCAGTTTTCCAAACAGCCATCGAAACGGCAATAGTGCTTCTGTTCGATTCTAATATCATGTTTGATCAAAGATAGGGTATGCAGGTGTTCTCTCACTTAATAATATCGTTGAAACTCCAAGTTTAACCTCAATGATGCTGAGATATTCGCAAAACTCCGGACCGCAGGTGTCTGCGGTGGGGAACGAAAGCGGTGTTACCTTTTCCGGCCAAGTTTAATTTTGTATAAGCGATTTATTGCTATGTGACATAGCATTAAATTTTCCTAACATACTGGTTTCTGTGAAATGCCACTCCATGTAGGGCCCATTTATCGAAATTTCTTTCTTGTTTTTCTTTCCTGACTTTAGTATTTGGTTGATTTTCGACAATTTTGTTTCACTTATGCTTTGTTAATCTCAAACTGTTTTCATTTCATCAGTTTTAATCAAATAGCTTCAAGCAGTCATTCTGGATGGTAGCTGGTTGTCGCTAGCCTTATCCACCTTTGCGCTTCCATATTTTTCGCGAAAATTTAGAAATCTGTCTTACTGTATGTTGTATCCACGGTTTCTTAGCCTAATCTACGTTAATAAATAAAGCTAAATGGACACAGCTCTCGGCGCTTGAGTGTTGCATCATCGATTCGTCTTCATTTCGTGAAAAATCGTTGGAGATGATTAAATGTAAACGTGACCTCGACAGTGATTTTCCATGGCCTACCAATATATCAATTCAGTGTTGCTGTCCTCCTAGACAAATCTGGTACCAATTAGTCGACCCTAAAAGGATCGACGACGTGCTGAGACCGGGGCGAGCGATCGAACCAATGATCGCACGTGTATTGCAGGACACATCTAGCCACTGCGCTACACGCTCCTGTAGTAAATGTTGATAAGGTTAAGAATTTAGTGCGAAATGTGCAATGGGAATTGTGTATATTATGAACACAAAGTGCCAAACCTGTTTAGTAATTAGCATGTTCAAGAACACAGCCTAATTTCCGTGGCGATCAAGCAGGCTGACCTTTTCTTCTGCCGACACGCGAGAATAATTTTGCCCACTTCATATACGTCAAATTCCTCTGATTCAGAATCATAAAATACTTTCCTTATCGATAGAACTAGCTGACAGACATGCGAAACGAAGGAGCCGGCATGGTGTGGTGGTGAACGCGTTACTCTCCGGAAAGGACAACAGAGCGTTCGTTCCCAACCGCAGACACCTGCGCTTCTGAGTTTTGCAAATATCTCAGCATCATCTTGTTGTATTTCACATGATACCCTATCATTAAGAATTATAGTAGGCAATAAATAAAAAGGTTGAGATTGTGATTCTAACTTTCCTTATTGTTAACAATTTTCGGTGTCAAACACTCTTTACAGTACGGTAAGCAAGTAGTTGTAGGTATTTGTATTTGTCCAGCAGGAATATCATAGTAGCTGCCTCATCGGTAACGTTGTCCATATTACTCAGTAAGTAAAAATCGAGGGCGATCGCCATGGAGCTCATGTTGACGAGGAAAGTTTTTCCAAAAGCTGTTTTTTTCCTGTAAGTTTTGGTATTTAGCGCATATTCTGTCGAATCAATATAAAAGTTACTGTTGAAAGAGTCTCTATGTCAAAATGAACATTCGAAAAAGAAGTTATTTGAAATTGTGTTCTAATTTTGTTACTTTCTGTAAGGATAGCCGTAGTATGTGCACCAAAATAATGGCAATGCCTTTTATTCGAAGATGAGCTTGAAATACGGTAAGAATGATAAGGAAGAAAAATGTTGTTTTCCGATGTTCGTGATTCTTACTCCGCAAGGGATCTGTCATGGCTTGTTAGTCGCGAATTTTTGACCTTTTCGTGCAGTCTTCAACGGTTACATGCGGCATGGTTGGACTGGCGCGAAGCCGTTCCTTACAGTATTCGTCCCCTACCATCCAACATTATGCTGTGAAGATAATGACAAAAGATGGTCGTGATGACGAAGACCTCTACTTCTAACCCGAGATGGACTAACAAAATGTAATACGTAGTAATAGATAGAAGTTCTTGCGAAATCGATTTTGCTGTTCTCCTAAATGGTCTACAGGTGATCGGATCGTTGCTCTCTTCATTCAAGACTCTCTTTTGTGCAGGAATTAGTGAATATCGTAAAGTAAAGGTTACAAATCGAACTCATGAAACTACCATACATTGGAACGTGATAAAGTTACGAACTAGTGAGAAAACACCAGTACCGGCTGAAGTTCCAGAGATTAGGAAAGTTTGGCGTATAAATGAATATTCAGTGCATTTGACCTCTTCAGCAATCACGTCCATCTGTTTTCATTTCGTACCAAAAGCGGATATTTCATTGAAGCCGTTCTACCTTCTGAAATCTGACTTGACATCTCGTCGGCTAAATACTGCTCAGCACCAACGCCAGATTTGGCCACACCACAACCTCTGTATGGGATATGTATGTATTCCAGAAAACCATCCGTGCTTTCCTTACGTTACCAAATTATAATTCAAAGTTTCTAGTCATTCCTGAATCAACAAGACCGTGTTGTTAGCGAAGGAAAAAAGCCTACGTAATTTTGACAGATATTGCTCACCTCTCCGCTTTATGTTGTTTACGAGCTTTCTACTGGAGTCTTCGCAATCGTTAATATAAGAGCCGATAAAGGGCAGTCATGTGGGTAGGAATGGTTTCAAAAGGCATTCGTCATGGATAATTTATCCATTTATTCATTTATCCAGTTTATCCGCTACAAGAAAACTGAATGGGAAAGCGATATTATGAAACTGCGAAATTCTACCTTATTTAATAATCATGGATTCAAAGAACTTGATGTTCGATTAAATTCAAACATACATTAGTGGGAACTTCGCCCAACGAACGAGGATTTGCTCAGAGCATTGATATCCTTTATATGCTATGCGTCATTTTCACAACCAGAATGTCACCGTTCTGCAACGGTAGTGGGATTGAAAGTCGATGGGCAGCGTCTACTAATTTTTTGCTTTGCTAGCGATATCGTTCGTTTAACATCACGCATTAATTTGAAGGAAGAAATGCTGGATAATTCCACAGCATATGTGGAAATACGGGTCTTCGACTTGACCTTTCGCTTCCTCGTGTTCCATTTACACTCACTGAAACGAGAAATTCTGATTATTCAAGCACTGCTCATATAATACAGGAGGTTGATATGATGAACGGCTTAGCTTCAAAACTGAACAGAAGTAAGGGTCCAGTTTATAAGGCAACTGAGAATTTACTTTGAGGGACAAAAGCGCAACACCGTGCCTACGTGTTCACTCTGCGATTTTCTTGCTAAGAAAATGTATAGATATGTTGTCGAAAACTACGTCGGTATCCTAGCATGCTGATGTGGATTTAATGAAATCCAGTGTACGAGGTTTCTTAGTGATGAAGTCCCAATTGATGTCAAAGGCGGAGCAAGAAGGTTACGGTTGGCAAGATTTCCTATTGAATACACAAGTGATTATCCGTTTCTATCGTAACTAGAACTCAAATAAACTGGGACACTCGACAGAGACGAATGGAAATTTTACTGGTAAGTGCTGGTGTCACTCAACGATCAGCGATAACGCGGATAATGCAGTTGATTTCCTAATGCGAAAAGTTACTTAGAAGCGATGCTCTTTTTCTAACCTACCAATATACGAGGTGGTAATGAATTTAAATCTGATGTAATTTTGTAAACATAATGACATCAAGTCAGGCGTATGCTTAGAACGTACATAACTTTTCGAACAGGATTTTAGACGATGTTTAGCTCTTTATTGAGTGCTCATATCATTTTTCCATGGCAAGTATTAGGATCTTAAGCAATATTTTATTCATGCCTGTTTACATTTGCTGTTACAGTCAATGAACGACGAACTTATCTTCATTCATCATCGTTTAACAATGATTAAGCAGTAACAACCTCACAGTCTGTAGAAAATTGTAGTAGTAATTACGATTGAAAAGAGAAAAAGAGAAAAAAGAAAAATTGAATAAAAAAAATAATAGGGGTAATATAAAACTTTGATGCTAGTTACTCGTAATTGGCGAGGAATGGGTACTTGGTTCTAGCAGAACTGGACACAAATGGTGGCGATCACAATCAGTGAGCAACTGGCTCCGACGAATACGAGAATTGCGACGAGCAGGGCGAATTGCGTGAAATGAGCTGGTGGTGGAGCTGCTGATGAAGGTTCCAGACCAGCATCGATAAGCGCCTGAATAGCAGATATTAACTTTGGTCCTAAACTGACGTAGATTCTTTTTCTTTGCAGGACAGAAATCAGAAGGATCACTTTGTACCAGAGAACGCCGCAGTGTCCTATTCTTAGCTTTACGATCACTAAGGATATGTCTTGATATTTAAGCAGAATTCAGGCGTACTAATTCCAATTACGTGCTGAGAGATTTTTGCTTAGTTACACAAGGAAACAATGGCGCTGATATTTGTTCTTACCAATTATTGCTCGTATATACACAGGATAACCGATGGTCATAGTCCTTCTTGAAAAGCCAAAGTATGATGCTCGACTGGTCCCTAGAGCGAGCAGAACCCATTGGGGTATTCTTGCACACCACAGGGAAAAATGGGGATTTACTGGCGCCCCCTCGAATCACTCGGCGATCAACTGGAAGACAGGCGATATACACTGGGTAATCTTGATCTCTCCCCTAAGCAGGATGCAGTAGTGCTGTCAGAACATTCTATGTTAATAATGGACAATGTGCTTTTCTCGTGCTGAAACGAGTTTCAATTCTGTCGAGAAGGTTACGTGAAACCCTCATCATGAGGAACATGGAATCCAGGAGTTCCAAGTTCCGGAAACCCCCTTGATTACCTTTTTTTCGATACATGGGAAAAGCAGTTAACCCAAACCGAACACTCAATAAAGCATATGGAGCAATATCACTGCAAAAAGGAAACGGTTACGTGGTTGATTAAGTTTGTATATTTCGGTTGTTTTCTGTGAATATTTCTCACTTATATACCAGTAAGCGTTTATCTGAGCCTTTCGAATCTCCATTTGTAAATAGCCAATCTTCTGAGTGGTATTTAACATATAAGTAGAGCTGATGCGAAGTGAGATCAGGTCAGCTGAATGTTGTCGTTGTCCCAATTTTACCTGGTCTCCGTTGCATAGTGGACTGTCGCACACGCATCTTGACATCCACTTGCTTCCAAATCCGGATTGTTGGCACGCAACCTCCTCGAGCTCATCGCCACAACTCTTTTGAATCGTTTTTCGATCTGTAAGTTTCCGGAAGATGTATTTCATTTTACTAACTGAGCGCCATGAGGAATACTAGTTAAAACACGAGTCAGATGATTTTTTTATATTTACTTTTATCTCCTACCCAAGTTTTTAAGCCGTTAGCTATTCTTACGTCTCTTTCTCTTCTTTTTGTCGAATTAAATTTGCTCCTTAAACTCGGTGAATTTCCCTAACATACCGTTATCCTTGTTAGACGTCTCCATTTTGATACACACCAAACCTTCGCACTCTCCTTCGTTACATGTCCCTTGGTCGCTGTGACAATCGTAACAAATTATAGAAAGGCCTGAAATGCTTTGTTTAAACTAGGAATAGTTCTTGGATGCCACATTTCTGTTTGACCTTAACGGTTTTTTTTTCAACGCTAGAATGCAGCAAAACATTCGGTGTCATGATTCTTAAACATACTGTTTCCTAGAGTTTTGTTTAAAACGGAGTCATATTTATTTAGTTTGTTGGAAGTCAATCTCCACCTGTACATATTTTTCCTTCTGAACAAGACTTTATCTCATCTACCGTATAACCACTGTGTTATTCGATCATTTGAGTACAACAGTTAAGCAGAAAATCTACCGCGTCCAGGAGTCGATGACGTGCTCTGCTCCAAGTCATCGAGTTTTTCGAAGTGTTTGCCGTGAAGGCATTTTCCAGTGGTCGGGATTCCAGTTTATAATCTCCGGCTCCAGGTCAAGCGTCAGAGCTATGTGAGCTTGAGCGTTATCACGGTAGAAGCTCACTCGAGCTCGTTTTTTGACAGTAACCAATGAAGGAATTAGATTTACATCGAACCATTACTTGCCTTACAGTTTCTAGAGTGCCTGATAGTCCACCATTCCACACTTGAGAACCTTTCGAGGAACTCCAGTTTATGATATTTGTGTTAATTACTGTTTTATTCACAGTAGCAAGAACATACGGAGTATTTCAACGTTGTAGAGCGCTCAGCTCACAGTTCCCATAATTACGACGGTCTCTCTCTCTCTTTCTCTCTCTTCTCTCCTCTCTCTCACTCTTTCTTATGTAGACACACAGTGGCAACCTTGAAACGGATATTAGGGTAGCTCATGTAGCGTCTTCTGCTCTAAGGTCTGTTATCTAATTGCACTGCGGAGACCGAGCGTGTACTCCTCGATGCCAGAGTGACTGTAGCCTCGTGCTACCGCCAATTCCACTGGCGTAATAGGTTGTCATCGTTGACGAAAGAGTGTGGGACTATAATCTTCGTAAATATAGAGTCATTTATCATCGGTATTGAGGTACTAAAAAATACTTGTGGAGTCCTACAAGGTGCTTTCACTCAAAAGTTCTCGTTGACTAGGGAATAGGGAATTGCGCATAGGGGCTACCGAGCGTGCACTTATAGTAGGTGACTATTCAAATTAAATCTTTGTTAATTTTGTCCAAATTTTTTTCACTAGTAGAACCCTACTTACTTCCATAGTTATGAGAAAATCCCTCTATATCTCCTTCACTTTGCATGAATAGAGCGTTCTTAAAAGCTCTGGAATAGAGTTTTTTCAACTTTGCTGTGTTGATTTCCTTCTGTCTCAATGTTTATGCTTAACTATTCCAAGCAGCAAATGTTATTCATCGATCCTAAGTATAAAACGATGTAAAAGTAAGAGCTACATTGCTCATAGTGGCCATTCTGGATCCCGTACATATTTTTAAAATCACTTGAATTATACCGTATTTTCAAATTCCCCACTAAGATTGGAATCTCCAGCGTCAGTTTTTCCCTATCTTTTGCTCCATCGACTTTTCGCTTCACGATTGACTTGCTGGCGCTGTTTATCATATTCAGTGTTCCACGATATGCCGAGGTGTACAAATGTTGAAAATTCCGTTTAACGCAGTGAAAGACGCGTTTGGATTGGATTTGCATATAAATGTGACGCAGCTTTTCGGCTGGAGGAGACGTTCAATTATGACTCGATAAGCGGAGAAAGGCAGCTCAGGGCTCTAATCTAACCGTGAAGTGCTATGAACGAAAGATGAGCTGAAGCAGTAGTACTCAAAGTAGTGATGAAGAGGATCCACTATTACCTACTATATTAGTCCTGGGAAACTCGAACGTTAACACTTAGTTTTATGCGTATCTCAGTGAGGAGCGTTCTAAGATTAAACACAAAGTTTCAGAAATCCTGCACTAAGGGTTATGCAGGAAATAGTTATTTTTTGAAAATGCCCTCAAATACGTCAGAAAAACTATTTCAGATTGTATCCATTTCTTTGTACTGAAATTGGTTTTCTTAGGATAGCAATGTTTGCTAGGTGTCTGGTAGTGTTGACCTAAGACTTAATCACTGTAATGAAAGAACAAAAACTGACCGTCTGTTATAGACGGTAATTCATTCAGTTCAGCATATGAGAAGTTAAAACCTGTAGTTCTAGTTGCCATTTCCATAAGTGCTTTGCTTGTTACGTACTCATTCGGCGTACATTACTTTATCTTATTAGTAACCGTTGATTAAACGTTGGTGAGCATTGACGGCGGAAATTAGTATACTTTTAGTTGACTAACCTTCTGGACACGTTTGAAATAATAGCAGAAATATGAAAAGTCGAAATCTAGTCATCTTGACATAAGAATTTCTGTCGAATCTGGAATATTTTTATTTCGAAGAGGCAAAAATCTTTTGTTTCAGTAAGTTTAGTATAAAATTCGATGTCCAAAGATCGGAGAGATTTTAGGATCCAATTTTGATTTCTGAACTGAACGTTTTATATCATTGTAAAGTCTCCATGGTTCCTAAATATATCTTACGATGATAGGAGAATTATTGACATAAGAATAGGACCAGAGCATCACAATTGACTTTAGAGTGAGAGTGGAAGACCTATAGAATCCAATTGCAGCATTTCAGAAGAATAACCCAAGAAGCAAAAAAAAGCCCTGTTAGAAATTGCGTTTTAGGAATAAAAAGCGTGTCAAATTATTAGAGGGCATAATCTAGATCTATTAAACTTAAATTTGAAAAATTAAGTGGTAAAATTTGGGAATAGTGGAATTCCGAGGAAACCGAAAACGGTACGTTTTTCGTTTCATGTTGCAACTCAAGAAACTTCAAGCTTCTTATCGGAAATCAAGATTTTGTCATAGCGAAATTACAAAAGAGAAGAGGATTTAGGAAATTTTTGAGAATTCGAAGGAGGCAGTGAGATTGACAGTAGTCTCTTATTATAGGTAGTAGTTAAGGATATGAAGGCTAAGGTGCAAAAGGCTATGGTTGAGACGACGAGAACGTCCACCCGTTGTGGCACTTATGCAGACATGCGATTCACCTCCATACTAATCTAATCTCTCGCTCCCCATTCGTTTTAATATTGTGGTGATTGCGCAAAGTGAAGGAGGAAAAGAGGCGCCATAGATGGGATCCACGATGAAAGTCCGGTATGACCATTACAAGTTGGATTTGTGCTTATGTCGTGTGAAATCGGTGCTAAACACAGTGCGGCAACTGGAAAAAGTGCATTGAAAATATGCAGTTGTGAGCTAATGTTATGCACGGTATCTTAAACACAATATGTTTGTTTCAAAATGTGTGACCAGTAGAAGGCAACCTTTATGTTTTACTACATCGAGAAATGACATTGTAAGCATTATTTGCTAATATCTGAAGGGAATAATCTTAGAAGGCATGAATCAACCTTCCTTTAGAAGTATCAGCAATGTTAAATAAGTGGCCTTGACCTCATAGCTTTAATGGAATTCTTAAATATATCCCTTTATATCGAAATTCCGAAAGGGAGTGGTAGCTGTAGGAACTTTCTTATTTGAATAGCTTTGATGGCTTCAAGAGACTTGTTTACTCATTGTTAAATAATGCGCTAACGTTTAAGTGTGATATTTTGTTTAAAATCAAGAAGAGAAAGATTTTTTCACGAAAAAAAACCATGACTTATAGGCTGATATAGCACAATTCATTGGGATCCGATTCGTTAGCACATGATTCCTGAAAAAAAAACAAGGCTTGAACATTTGCCGACGACTTTCTTATTCTGAAGGAGTTTCTCATTGAATTCAACGAAGAAAGTTCAGTAGTAAGTGTATCAGGAAGAATAGACCATAAAGTATGTTAAGAACGTTTGAAAAATTGGTTATCCTATTTCACTCAGGTATACTGGAATGAGCTTCTTCAGTTAGGCGTAGTAAAGCATAACAGGCTCTCTGTCAGTAAGAAATGGTTTTTACTATCTCTTCTCTAACATTCTTCGCTTTGCTACGACACCCAAGAGCGCGTCTTCGTCAATGTCGGGAGGTTAACTCTCAAGGGAATGTAGAACAGTACTGTAAAGAAAATATTTCCTAAGTACTTTTATTCTCCATTTTAATACTTTTTTAATGTTTTAGTATTTTCATGATCGATAGCTTCCGAAATCAATGAAGTACGATATGGTACGTTACTGCAGATAGAATTGAAGCGTAAAGCAATCAATTCCTTAGTTGAAATATGTTGGCCGCTTGTAATGCAACAAGCTGGAAAGCCACTGGCTTTTTTTGAGATCGCTTGAAAGATTTGTTGAGGCGATAACGTTCTGCACCTTTAAAGGGTTAAAGTAAAATTTTCTTCTGTGCACATATTCCTCAATGACGGTTTTCCAGTGGGATAATGCAAAACTTTCCAGTATGTTTGGGGTAGAGAATCCGCACTAGAGAGCATGTAGCAAAAATTTATTCTCACTTGTATTCGTTACTTGTTTCCTTGCATTAATGTACCAGATTGTCAAATAGAAGAAGAGGAAAACGAATGAAAAATTTTGGTTTGTAACGAAACGCCAAGTATAATCATTCTCAAGAATGAAAATTTTACAACAAATCAATTGATTTTTAAGCTTTTCATCAAAGAGCAACCAGTTTCAGTTAGCCTTAACTAAGATATCTTCTTGTTTCAGGAAGAATAGACCATAAAGTATTCTCTTGACCTCTTCTTGTTTATTTGGAATAAGGGCGCGTGTGGCGCAGTCGTTGGAGGCGCCGTGCAAAACACATCGGATAGATTCTCGCACCCGTGGTCCACCAAGCCTTCCATCCCTCTGGGGTCAGCAAATTGGTATCAGACCTGTCTGGGAGGATAGCAGCACTGGCTCGATACATTGGTAGGCCACTGCAAGTAATTGTAAAGGCCAAATATGCATTCAATCACCTCCAAACGAGCTTAATAATGTCGAATGCATCGCGCATTCTTAAAAGATTGATCAACGCCGAGAGCTTTATGCTTTATCCTTTTTATTTCGAATTATTTCTCCACTACTCTGATGTCTTGTTGGTAGTTGTGTGCCAAGATAGAGGCTATGCTTTGGACTCGACTCGCATTGAACTCAGCGGGACACTAATAATAACAATGCCATAGTTATGTCGATGGAACAGATTGAAACTAGTTTGGAGAAAGACAGAAATGGAGTTCGTTGTTGTAAAACCACTACGAACATTCGGAAGCTATAATAAAAGTAGAAACTGGAACAATCTTCAATACTTCTTCAGAAAATGGTTTATCAGAAGGAATGCTTAATTCGATGTACAAAATATGATGGTAAAGAGGTGAACTCGATGAAATGTCCATGACAGGCTAAGTACCATAGCACAGGATTCATCATAGGCGATGACACTGAATGAATATGTGGAGCTTCTACGCGTTTGACTAGTCGTACGTATCATGTTTACTTCGAGATATTCATTGTACATCTCGCTTGTAATCGAATGTGGCAGGGATAATTGTCTATGTACTAACTATATCCATCCAATGCAATAAGATACTGAAGCACTACATTTCGTATAGTTTTCAAAAACGTATTGGCGAGTGAATAGTTCTCAGTGGGATTGGTATGGGGACGCATTCGGCAGTTTAATGATGCTTGAGACAGCTAGGTAGATGATGAGGCAAGCAGTGACAATAAAGACCTTCTCATTCACTCAAATCACGTGGATAGCCCTGCGTTTTCGCTACTCAGCAATAAATCCAAAATGTCATATGATTTCCAGAATCTTTGTTTTTCTAAGGATTGACGATAATCATGCTAAGAGCGAGGTATTATAGCAGTATATATGGTATAGTCAGAAATTCAGTAACACAGTTTTCGACGATTGAAAAGCGCATTGCAGTGTACGAGAGGTTTCTGAGATTCGTTGAATTCGTTTGTTTATGGGTGACTGACGTGCATGTTTGCAGCAATTTCTCATTTCTATTATGCGAGTATTTTAAGTCAATACCACTCGATGGTTTCAATTTGGTGTAATTGAAAGCAATCTGCCAGCTGGTTATGCACATACAACGGAGTTTTCGCTTTAGAATGGTCACTGCTTAATCGAATATTTACCTTTCACTTGTGTGCACTGGAGTATTGTGAGGAGCGTGCTGAAATGCTATCAAGGTACATAGATAATTTTGTGACAAATAAAGCATTATTAATAGTGTGCTTAACATAGAAAAACGAACTATAGGATTTTTTAGATGTCATTCATACTCAGATCAGGTAAGAAATCATTGTACTATGTCTGGTCACGCGGGGCGACGTTTTAAAGTGACGGCTTGAACTTCGTCATTCGAATTTGTTTCTTGAAAATTATTGAGGTGGCGTATGGGCAAGTAATTTTTGTCAGTAAAGTGCAAAGAAATCGTTCATTCATCAGCCATTATGCAGCGTTGTGGTTGTCCCCTATAGGAAATTAAGTGAATCGCACCATTGGACTTACATCTGAGTTGTAGGAATATTTAGATTTATGATTGTATGAAAAGTGATATATCTTGCCGACAAGTGACTGTTCACTCTTTTCATTAAGATTCAGATTTTAATGTATAATGATAATTTTATGCGATAGGTTACTAAAAATAAAGATAAAGTTGGGAGTTAAATATCTGCTAACACCTCACGATTTATTACTCATTAAAAAGAGTTCGTTTTTGTTCATAGGTTCACCTAGCTTCTCATCCCTCCGTGGTTAGAAAATTTGTTCTATGAACACTATATTCTTTGGAACCCAGATGGGAGCGCTCTATCCCGGCTATCCCAGGATTTCAGAAAGAATCGAGTCGACCAGAATTTAACGACGTTTGCGAAGAATATGAAAAAGTCCTTAAGCCGCAGCAGAATCCACACGCAGAAAAAGTGCGAAGAGCTTCGTGGATGGAAGATGTGAGGAAACTAAGCGGATGCAAGAAGTGGTGAGATCCGCACAGGATGGGTCGTGTCAAAAAAAGACTTCGTTACTTAGGAGTAGTGAATCAAAGCATACGCCTTAAGAATGGAATTAACGGAAATATGACGCAAAATTGATTGCATACGGTCATCATAGTCATCAATCTTCGATCTTCGTAGAAGTAGACATAATAATTCTATATAAGCTCTGTTAAAAGATTTCGTTCATTATCGTGCAGAGAAGGCTATATATAAGATCTGAGAAATAACTGGACCGTCTAAAAAAAGTGGCGAGATTTTCTATCAGCTATTGAATAACTTTTTCTGGTCGTTACAGAAATGTTCTTCTAACCTGAATTTGAAGCGTTAACGAAAATCGAAAGTTGCCATCATTTTTTACGAATCAGTGATAATGTGATTGTAATAGTGATATCAATGGAAAATTCTTGGTCACCGTTACCGAGTGCACTTGATGGAAAAGCTCTCGTTATTGGGACTGAAGTTTCATTAAACCGGGTAGTTTTCTCGAATTACTAGGCCAACACGAGGTAGCTGGTAAGAAAGAAAACAGGGGTAATGTCATAGTTAATGAATGACGATGTTGTTGTGGGAAGGTAACGTATGATGAGGCCGTGTAAAGTCGTTCGATATTTGTGACTTAGCATGACAAAGAGTGACAAACAATCGTTTACGGGTTGGGTGAGGGCAATTCAGGATTTAGGGCAATTGCTTCAAAACGGCGCAGTGTGGGAATTTGCCGGCTGCGTCCGTGGTGATGAGAGCTGTGAGTGTCCTGCGTTATCCTGGCCTTATTTTACAATTTGATAGTTATTTGAGCGTGCCAAAGTATGCTCTTTTACCAGTTAAAGTTAGAATTTAAAAATATGAGGACATCATTAAGAAAAGCGTACACAGAGACGAATTTGCAGTTGAAATAGTGAAATAGTGTTTATACAACTTTTAATGGATAAAAAAAATTACGTAATAGAGGACTTACTGGAACTCCCAAGCGAGAAATCACTTTATTAGTATTGAATTTAATAGGACCATTGTATATAACAAGGAATTAGCCTCATTGTCGTTTTATTTATGAACCCTAGGTCATTTCCCATAATGACTCATGATATTCTAAACAAAAATAAGAGCGAGGAGGTTGAAGAACAGTGGGGATGTTAATCTCAGGTACATGATGGAATCAAGATCACCTCATATTGGAAAAAACTTTCGTATACCTTTTTTTAACTCGCAATACCACCAATTACTGATTAGTTTTTTCACGTCCCATTGAAAAGGAATGCAGCGAACATTAAAAGTAATAGTTCCTTTCCTTACTATCGTTACCGGATTCGGCTTCTACATCGTCCTTGAGCGGTCGGTTACTTTTATATTCCTGCTTTCGTTTCCGATTTCCGTTTTAACATCTATCCGAATCAACTAGTAGGAAGAGCGAGCGAAGGATTCGTCACCGAAAACACACCTCCCTCTGATCCACATCGTGGTGAAGACCTCGACACGCCCTTGCAAGGTTACGACAGGACTCCAGGAGGACCAAGTTGCACGACTAGCAATACGCCAGCCTCAGTACCCCGCACACTGGATGCTCCCGTCTATGACGTCAGGCGGTGAGACGACCGTTGAGAGGCCAGAAAATCCCAGGTTACGCAGGACCCCATTGGAACCGAATCTGACGAACACACGCACGACACGCCATGGAGACTGTTTCTTACCATGCACGCATAATGCCAGAACACTCTCCGCAGAAGCCTAACTTCACGCCCTTCTAACTGCAGATCGCATTAAATTTCATGTGATCGCATTACAAGAAACAAAAATCAACAAGACCGACATACGCCAACTAAACAACGGGACCCTTCTGATCCGTGGAGAAAAAATCCCGTCACGAAATATCGGTGGCGAAGGCTTTGTCGTTCACCATTCCACTGCCCATCTCGTCGAGTCGACTCATACGAGATCCCTTCCTCTCGCATAGTCGTCCTCCCTCTTCAACTGTCGCATCATAGGAAGATCGCTATCTTCAACTGCTACTCATCCACCGACGCAGCTGATAAGTACGAATTAAATGCGTTCTACTATCAGTTGGGGGAAGTCATCAGCAATGATAAAGCGTATCATAGATTTGTTCTCTAGGACTTCAACGCCAGAATAGGGAAGGCCGACGAGAGCTAATACAAGATCGAAAATTTTTGATTAGGAGAAAAAAATGAGAATGGGAACCGTCTCGAAGGACTCCCGTCAGCAGCACGTCTCTTCCATGGAAACTCGTTCTTCCAGAAGGAAGAAAGTCGCTGCTGGACATGGGAGTCTCTCAACGGCGTGTCTCATGCGGAGATCGACCATATTCTGACAAACAGGAGATGGTGCCTACTTGACAGATCGGTAGTCTTGTCATTCTGTACTGGTTTCGATCACCGCCTTCTTCACGCGAAAATTCGATTCAGCCGCAAACTGGAAAAGAACTCTCTTCATCGACCACGAGGAAAAAGTCTAGCTGTATACGACGAGAATATTCTGAACGAAGTCTTGTCCAAACGTGACTGGCAGATTAAAGAAGACCCGACCGAAGACTACGAGCTGCTTGTCGAATGACTGGAGAGCTGTATCGAATTTGCCTCAATTCCTCAAGCAAGGAGATCGGATCGCATCTCCACCACAACTAAGGAGTTGCTCGAAAAGAGAAGGAAACTGAAGTTTGATCCTGCTACAACACGTTTAACATGGCTGGTAATAAATGCCAGCTGCAGATGAACTTTGCAGGAAGATCTACAACGGTGCAAGTAGTAGCAAATACTGGAAGCAGCAGAGAAAAAAAGTTCTTCCGTTGGAGGTTCCAATTGCGATAGAAAGCATGGAAAGAGGCACAGCACCAGGACCAGACAATATCCCTGCCGATTTCCTTAGAGCTGAAGGCCACAATTTACATGCACTTCTCGCAGATCATATGACAGACTACCTTCAAAAGAAAAAATCCTAGACCAGTGGAAGACGTTGCGCACGGTCATCCTGCCCAAGAAAGGAGACCGAAGGGATCTTCGTAACTATCGCTTCTTATGCTTTCTAAGTTTACTCTACAAGCTCTGCACGAAGATTATCCTCTCGCGCATATCAAAGGCATTGGATGAGGCACAAGCAGGATTTCGAAAAGGATTTTGCTGCATGGACCACATCCAAACCGTGTCCAGGGTCATCGAAGTTTGTCGGGAATAGCCCTTGCCTCTAGTCCTAACCTTTGTCGACTATGATAGAGCGTTTGACAGTGTCGAAACGAGTGCCATCCTCTCAGCGCTCGTCGACCAAGGAGTGGTTCCGTGCTACATAAGGACTCTGTCCGACTGTTATCGGTACTGCACTACGGAAATACAGCTTTTCCATCGACGTCTTACAATATCCATAGGGAAAGGGGTTCGACAGAGCGGCACAATATCGCCAAAGCTATTCAGTGCCGCACTTCAGTGGATAATGAAGTCATTCGATTGGGACGAGAAAGGCATACGTATTGGTGGAAAATTCCTATTTTCGTTTTGCCGACGACATTGTCATCTTTTCAAGGAGTACTAGCGAAGCAGAGGTGATGATCAACGAGCTCAACGAAGCGGGGAAAAAGATCGGACTTCGCATAAATCGAAGCAAGACCCAGTTCATGAAAAACCCACGGTGCAAAGGCGAAAAAATTGAATTGGATGGCTCTCTCATTGCAGAGACCACCTTGTACGTTTACCTTGGGCGTTCAATGAACGTGGAAAGTAACATGAAGGAGGAACTATATAGAAGAAGGAGAGCAGTTTGGGATGCATTCGAGCCTCTCAAAGAAGCCACCGACCAGCTGAAAGACCTAAAAATCCGCGCTCATCTCTTTGATTCTACGGTCTTCCCAGCGCTCTGTTATGCTTCAGAGACGTGAGTTGATAATTCAACTACGTCAAGAATGCTTCGAACTACTCACAGAGCGCCTGAGCGATGTCTTTTGAAATACAACCGGCACTCTCAATATGAATCCGGGATGTGAAGCTCTGACCTTCGAAATCTGTCACATCTGTCAGATCCAGGACAATATACATCGACAACAAAACATCGATGTGCCGGACACATAATGAGAAGAACAGACGATAGATGGACGAAAAGAACAGTAGACTCCAAAAGAATGCAAACGTGCCCTAGGACGACCACCTACACGTTGGGCGGACGTGTTCGTAAACAAAGTTAATCAGCTGTATCTGCAGCTGCAGTTGTTTTACAGACCATGGTATGAGACTCGCAGGCGCTACCATGTTCGAACAAGATCACCACCATGGACTACGTTTGCGAGAGAAAGGAAGGAATGGCATATGTGCTGGGGTCCGCACAGCTCGTGAAGACCGAGTGTCCAAGTATCCAAGTAAGTAAGTACTATCATTAGCAAGAAAGTACCCACTGTGACTCACTGAGTTTAACTGTGATGAGATTCATTCACTTTCACGTAGCTTGACTATCATTCCCAATATATATTTTGTACTCGGAATCACTTCAGGTCGCGTTCAGTTTCGGTTGGCGCAAACCATCTTTCTATCACATTTCCATTTTCTTCAGTGCTTAATCGCCTCGTAATAGCAAGTGGGTGTTACTTGGCAACGAATTGTAGTGAACAGAGTTGTATCAATGTGAAAGAGTTTGTATTTTCCATCCATTGGTCTGTTGAAGAGTTAATGAACGCTAGAGAACTGATAGCGCCTAGATAGAAACCCTGGTTTCAAGGCGGCGAACATTCATGCGATCGACAACAGCTGATGGCTGCCTGCGGTGGGAAAGGCTCAGCAAATTAGCATTCGGATTCTACATGAAAGAAAACAGCTCAACGAGCAATACGAGCAGTAACACCTTGCACGCTGGGCAAATTCTCTACATCATTGGACAGAGGTAATCAAATCTCATTTCCACATTCACATCAAATTTCACGTCATTTCTCTAAAAGAGATTAAGTGCGAGGAAGACGACATAAATCAGTTAAAAGACGGGGATTTAATTATCCGTGAAAAGAAGATCCCCTCAAGAAAATGTCTCTGCGAGCTTTGTTACTTCCATTATTGATCGCACCTCATACGAGACCTGCAGCCTGTGCAGGTGAATAAAGGAAATAACATGCGTACTATGATTAGAGATTCCCAACGAAAAGTCTCTGTATAAGTTTTTTGTTAGAGACATTAATGCTAGATAGAATAAACTTACTACAAGATCGGGAATTTTGGAAGCAGAGTGAAGTGAAATACAAACCATCTTGGGTTATACGACGATACAGACAGTGGAAACTATTACAAACAGCACAGCAATAAAATGCTCCACATCCAAACTGTGAATAGCATGGTAAAAGTCTATTGAGTATATCATTTACCCTTTGTTGTAACCCTTGGCAGAGGCGGAAAAAAAAACTGTGTAGTGAGCGGACCAATGAAATCAGTGGAAGCAATGAATATCAATCAATATAAACGAAACGGTATACGCATTCTTGGAAAATAACTGGCAAACTTTCTTTTTCCCGACAACTTCGTCATTTTTATGAATAGTATTGGTGAAGAAGATGATATGCCTAAAAACTTTAATGGACCGCGAAAGGGATAGGACTTGGCACAAATCGGAAGAGAACCCGTAGGATGATGTGATAAAAATCGAGGTTGATGTTTCTATAACTACACAGACATCATCCTACATCGTTACCTACAGAGGAATTGTGCAGAAGAGAGAGAACTGCGTGAGCCACGTTCGTCATTTTCATATTGTTCTGAGGTATGCCGCTTGTCAAGTGGTTAAGTCTAAGGCCATATAAGGTGTTCCTATTGTGAGGAGAAGAGTTCACAACAGTTGGATGACTGAAATGAGGTAAACAAATGAATGGGTAATCTACCGGGATGTTGTTTGGACTAGATATACCAATAGCTTTTTTTCTATTGTCTTATTCTGTGCCACCACTCTACCAACGCTCACGCGACGACGTTGACTCCATAGGAGGCACACGACCTGGAGATAATGGCCGTTTTCTTATTTAACTCAAACTGATCTTATAGCAAATTTGATCAATTACGATGAAAACTGTTAGAATACGCAAATCTTTATCTACAGAATGAAGCAGTGCTGTGTTTTTCCACGATGAAATTCTGATTTTTTGGAGCTCGTTATATATATATTTCTTCCACTTTAGCGTTTCAAAGCTTTTGCTTCGAAAACAGAAGTAAAGAACAAGTGGAATTCCAACACAATATCTTCTTGTGTATTGCTTACGTTTCCAGTTGCTACTGTTCCGTCGGGATTCTAAGAGTATCAATTTGGTAATTTTTGAGTTTCAGTTCGAAATTTAAACCTGATTTGAAATATGTTTGAATCTTAGTAGACACCGTATTAAAATTATATATACGCTTAATGTGGTAGAGGGAAGCTTCTTTAAGTCGGTAAGGTTCTGAGCTCCTGAAATACTCTAATCGTCGATAAATGGTCTGCACCAGTTTCGTTTCGAAAAGGTTAAGACGTTGAATTGTTTTTCTATTAGTTCAGGTTCATCAACTATGTCAATGAAATCTGTCAGTGCCCACGTCAAACGTCAATTGCGAAGGCAGTGCAACAGGTGGGATCACCGATTCGTTCTCACATTATTGCAATTCGGTAGCGCAGTGATCAGAGGTGTCCAGTCTTCGTGGTCTTTGATTCGATTGCGCATTTAGGAAACCAAGCCTCCATTTTCATGGGGTCGTCAGATTTATCCTAGATTTGTTTGAGAGCATGGAAACACTTATTTACATCAGCGCACGGAGTGAAAATCATTATGTAGGTTATATATGCAGCAGATCACATTTACGAATGAACCAAATATGTAGGACATCCGTTAGGAATTGATCATCGTTAAACTATACTTTATCAGCTGCAGTCCTTCACTATTGAGTGTACAGTATTGGGAGGTGATGGTTGATGCAGCCCATAAGGAAGCAAGGTGTTGCTGCTTCAACCCCCTTCGCAAGCTCTGCCCTGGATCGCCTTCGCTCGGCACATCCTCCAACAGCGTCCGAAACGACGCACAAAATTTTCTAAAACTTCTGTAGAGGATGATTGCGAGGAAAACGAATCGAGTTCAAGAATTGCTGTGATCTGCAGAGTAGACATGGTGATGGGTAATGTAGTAATGGTAAGTAATAATCTTTTACTGTTATTAAAGGCAAGCAGCGTAGAAATCTTGTTTTTCTAACATTTATTTTTGTTGTTTTTTCACGCTTGTAGTATTCCTAGTTTACATAAGTGAGAGGTCGGAGTGAAAGTTTGAACACTACGTCATTTATAGTGCGGCAATGTAGAAGGTTTATTGGAATTCCAGTCTCTTATTCTCGTTCTTCGCACTAAATTTACCATTCCTCTAAGCTAATATGACAAGAATTACCAACAAATAAGTTGTTATAACAGCGATGAGGAAATGGTGAAAGCTGATTTAGTAGTAAGACGAGAAGGTTGAAAATCTTCGCTGAATTGATTCTTTTTTTGTAAATCTTTTCGCTGAAGTTACAAGCCTGATGGGAAAAAAATACCCGAAATGTCTAATTGTTATATCTTGTTTTTCACATGATGGTCTATCGCCGCATGTAGTGTAGTGGTTAAGTGATGCGCTCCGAAATGCTTCATCTTCTCATCTTTTTTGTCTGTTTCGTTTTCCTCGATTTTTTTTTCCTTAATTTTCCTGTTCAGTTTAACAAAGAACCTGCAGCTTAAATATGATCTTTCATGTTGTTTTCATGTTGCGAAATACCGGTGGTGCAGGCTTTGTTGTCCACACGTCCTTTGTCCTTCTCGTCGACTCTTCCGAGATTCTCTCCCCTGGCTTAGCCGTCCTCCGTCTTCTACTGACACACCTAGGAACATCGTAATCACCAGTTGCTACTCATCGACCGATGCAGCTAATGAATACGAATTGGATACGTTCTACTATCAGTTGGAGGAAGTTATCCGCAATGATAATGCGTGTTGTAAATTTGTTGTCGGAGGCTTCAACGCCAGAATAGGAAGGGCCAACTGGAGGAAATATTTCAAAACCGACTTTCCTTTAACTTTTGTATGACTAGTCAACATGTATTCTTTCATTGATAGGCTGACGCGAGGTTGATGAGCAGTTTTTTGGCTACTGTTTCGACGTCTTCATCGTCTTTTTCGATTTCTTGATATTGTTCGCCGTTTTCGCGCGAGGATTCGGTTTAGTCGTAAGCTAGAAAATGGTTCATGTCATCGACCAAGAAGAAAAAATCCAGCTATATATGACTAAAGCACTCTGGACGAATTCCTGTCCGAAGGTGACTGACAAATTAAAGAAGACCATTTCGAAGACTACGAGCTGCTTGTCGATAGACTGAAAGAGTGTGCCGAATTACCACAGTTCTCCAAGGCAGAAGATCGGATCGCACCTCCATTACCACAGTTGGTCGAAAAAGGAAGCGTACTGAAGCTTGATCCTGCTGCAAACATGCTTAACACGGCTAGTAATAAATGCCTTTTGCAGAAGAGTTTTGCAGAAAGATCTGCATCGGTACGTCCAGGTAGAAGAAACTGTTAGAAGCAACACAAAAAAGAACCAGTCCCAGGAAATGCCGTCCAGACCTTTGTGAGTATAATGTTCTGTCGTTGGTCCTAATGAACGAAGATGGGACTGTTAAAAATTCAAACCATGATGTCAAATTGATAACGAAAATGTTTTGCATCGACCTCTCTCGTAGCACAATCTCCTCTTCAGTCTCCGGCGGACAAAACTTTGTGAAATTCCCACGACCGACTTTCTATTAACCTCGGCATTGATCAAGTAATTCTTCGTATTTTTGTTGTGTGAAATTCTTCCCTCTGAAGCTGAAGCTGAGATGGAAAGCATAAAAAGGAACAGCTCTACAGCTCCGTGATTCGATAAAAATTACCGCCGTTTTCCTTGGAGTTGAACACCACAATTTACATGCACTTCTCGCAATTCGTATGGTATCCTATTTTCAAAAGGAAAAAATTTCAGATCAGTGGAGAGCATCACGCCCGAGCATCATGAGCAAGAAAGGTAATCTTCGTAACTGTCGTCCGATATGCTTTCTGAGTGTATTCTACAAGCTCTTCACGAAGATTGTCCTGTCACTCATATGAAAGACATTGGATCAGGCATAACCAGTTGAGCAAGCGGGATTTCTTTAGGGATTTTGCTGCATGGATCACATCCGAACTATATAAAGGGTCCATCGAAGGTATCACCTGCTTGTAGCCCTGGGTTTTGTCGACTACGAATAAGCGTTTGACAGCGTCTAAATGAATGAAATCCTACCAACGCTCGTCGACCAAGGACCCACCCTGCAAAAGAACTCTATCTTAATGTCGTCGGAATTTCGCCAAGAAACTACTTTTCCACTTTCCCATCGTCCTTTTACCATTCCCACGTGAAAAGACTTTGGACGAGACGACAGAATATCGCCAAAACTGTTTAGTGCGGCACTGAAGTGGATAACGAAGCTACTCGATTGAGATGAGGAAGGCATTCGTATTGATGGGAAATTCCTAGCAAATTTTGCCTTCGTCCACGACGTCGTCATATTCACGAGAAGTACCAGCGAAGCAGATACGATGCTCAGTGAACTCAACGAAGTAGCGCGTGAGTAGGACAGTTTATGAAGAACCTATGGTACGATGAGCTATGAGTATGAGCTAATCGAACTGAATGGTTCGCTGATAACAGAGACCAACTCGTATATATGCCTTGAGTGTCCAATGAACATGGAGAACAACATAAAGGAGGAATTGGACAGAAGAACGGGAGCAGCTTGGACGGCATTCAGGCCTCACAAGGAAGCCACTGACGAACTAAAAGACCCGAAAATCGGCCCTCACCTTTTCGATTCATAAGTCCTTCCAGCGCTCTGTTACGCAGCAGAGACGTGGGCTCATATTACTGCACAAAACCTGCAGAGCACTTGAACGATGTTTTCTGTGATATAACCGACACACGCGACACATAGCTGGAAAGCGAAGCTCTAATCTACAAAATCTGGCTCATCTTTGAAACCTAACAGGATACACATCGATAGCAAAGCATGAATGAGGTGGTCATCAGAAGAAAATCGAAAGATTCGAAAAAAGAATCGAAACGAAAGATGGGCGAAAAGAACTGTCCAGTGAACTCGCAACTAAAGAAACAGCTGTGCTCGCGGCTGCTATTGTTTTACAGGTAACAGTATGAGACTCGCATCCACCACCATGCTCGAATCAAAGCACCACGATGGACGAAGATTTCGAGGCAGAGAAAAGAATGGAAAATGTGCTCGATTCTACATAACTCGCGAAAGCGGGCTGTCCAAGTATCGACGTAAATATTCACGCGACCCAAGATGACATATTGTGCGTATATCAACACTTCTTTAAATTAATTGGTTTGTATTCTTTCTTTGATGAGCTTACAGTAGATTGTTAATGATGTTTATTTTCGGCTAACGTTCCGACGTCTTCGTCTTCCTCAGAGCCGATGGTCCGAGTCGATGGTCCCCGCTTGTTATTCGTCTCGACGTGGCAGCTTCCCTTTCGTGTCGAGTCAGGTCTTCTTCAGTGAGCCATCTCCTCGAATGAGGCATCCTTACTCCTTACTTAATTGGTTTGCTTGATGACGGTGGAACCTGGTATTAGTTTACTGTTAACTGGGCTTCCTGAAGGAAACGCTGGATTCTTTCTTGGTTTGGAAGACCTTGCTAGGGGACGCATCTCCCACTGTACATCGCAGCCCTGCACTAAGGAACACATCCCACCTACGATGAGGTGGTAAACCATTGGAAGGTATATGTGCATATATACACATGTATATTATACAGTACTACTTCGTTTGTAAATGTCTGTAGGTTTGAGCTATATAGAACCTGTGGTATTATTCTAAATTTGTTCTACTGCACTTGCAATAAAATATTATGCTGTAACATATGAAATGTCCGATTTTATTGCTTTAAGTTTCGTGTAATTTTTTGAACTTTTTTGTTCGATTTGAAATTTTCTATATATATATATATATATATATATATATATATTTATTTAATCCAAATTTTTGAAGCACAAAGTCTGCTTCTTCTATTCCTAGTATTGGTTTTTTTCAATATTTGTTATTTTAACGTTTTATAAGCTTTTGCTTTTGTATGAATCAACATGATATTCGTCTTTTTGTACGTCCGGAAGGGTGGACATAATGCCGTGGCAGGAGCTCGGAAGATCGTCATGTTTAAGATGAAGGTGGTGTTGGTGAATCAACAATGCAAAAATGGTTTAGGATATTCCGATCTGGTGATTTCGACCTCGAAGTTGGAAGATCGCGGACGTCCCAATGAACTTGACGAAAACGAATTGAAGACACCAGTGGAATCAAACACGAGAACAACTGTTTGAGAGCTTGAAGACCAGCATGGTGTAAAATTTCCACCCACTTGAATGGCATAAAAAGACAAAAAAAAACTAGACAAGTGGGTGCCACATGAATTAAACGATAATAAAAAAGCTGTTTTCAAGTGTCGTCTGCCTTCATTCTGCACAACAAACGCGACCCTTTTCTTCATCGAATTGTGATTCAGCTCAATGGTTGCTCACCAATTCTTCGCGAAAACGTCCAGCCTCACGTTGCAGAACCAGCGCTGCAGAAGTTGAATGAGTTGGGCTACGAAACTTTACCTCACACGCCATATTCACCAGACCTCTCGCCTACCGACTTTCACTTCTTCGAGTACCTTGAGAACTTCCTGGGCGAGAAGTGGTTCACCAACCACGATGACGCAAAAAATGCCTGCAACGAATTCATCGCTTCCAGAACTCCAGAATTTTATGCAACTGGAACAAATAGATTTGCTGTTGGAAAAATTGTACTGGTTTTAATCGTTTATATTTCTATTAATAAGATTCAGTATGAAAAGAGTTATGGTTCGTATATAATGCTGAGATATTTGCAAAACTCTGGGCCTGGGTTCAATACCGATTTGGGCTCCCCAGATCAATCCCGTTGATGGGTGATTGCTGATGGCAAAAGGATCGATGGAACTAGCTGAGAGACAGACAAAACGAAGGACCCGGATGGTGCGGTGGTGAAGTGCGCTGCTCCCCGGTAAGGGCAACAGCGCGTGTTCGTTCCACACCGCATACACCTGCGGTCCGGAGTTTTGCAAATATCTCAGCATTATATACGAGTTATATTTCGCAACATACCCTGCCATTAAAAAGAAAAAGGCAGTAAATAAAAGGGTTAAGAGTTATGGTTATTTAAAATTCACATTTGAAATCGGACATGTCATGTCTTACAGCCTAATAATATTGGTGTGTATATTGGTGTGAAATATTTCGCACTAATTCTATTATATTGGTTTCAAAGAGCTTTATGTCGTCACTTGGCCATAACTATGCTATCAGCACGATCCCGCGCAACCAAAGTCGTCATTTATTAAGTCTTTGGATAGACAGTGACAGAGCAAGGGCCTCGGCGGTGCTATGGGTGGAACATGAGTCCTCAAAAAGGGCAGTCATGGTTCGATCTGACTTGGGGTCCAGTTTTGCAAATATCGCAGCATCATAATGTTGATATTTCACATTATATCCTTCCATGAAGAAGTAATAATAGACAGCAAATAAAATGTCTCTTTATTGTTCTACCTATTACAGCTTGGAATACCCAGTTGGCTAGTAGAAATACGACACAATGCTTCGCATTCTCATGTACCTCCAATCGGAACGCTCAGGACGGCGTTTCGGTTTTGTCGGCAATGGATTTGGGTGAGTGCAATGACCTACATGAGATTTTTGAAAGTAGTAGCATTACTGTTTTTAACTATATCACGTCAGGACCATTTTTGGACGCATCAGCCATATGAGGCATTGCGATCAGCTGGCGCTGTTGACACGAAGAGCGAAATGGTCACAGCTGAAGCGTCTATTCGTGATCAGAAAATCCTTAATGCAATTGCCTCGTACGCCGTACTACGGAACAGCGTAAATTTTTATATAGAGAGCTGGTTTTCGATGTTCTTGTTGAGCTAACACGAGGTGTTACTTTATTCTTTATTCCGTTAAAACACGTTTCCGCAGTATCGCCTTCTTCAGAGCCTGGAACGGTTTATTGATAGGGAGTTTTCTACGCCAAACTCTTCAATAACAAAAACAAAAAGATGAAATCTAAATCGCAAGCATACGATCAATAGCTAAAAACCCACTGTTTATTACATGTCTTCCACTGAGGAAGAACAGCTGATCATGGTCGATGAACCACCCCACATCAAAAGTCGATGCAAAGGTACGGGGTGTGATCATGCGTGATCTCCGGGCATACCTGGTATTCATTCTAGCGCTTCTATTATTTATCCAAAAAGCATCTAGAAGTTTGCGCGTTGGTGTTTCGGCACCCTTTGCGAGGATAGCGACTTTTATGTCAAAATCGTCTCTGCTATGTTTTTGTATCCTGTGGGTCCCTAATGAGGTACTCAGTCTCACTTTTCGTTTGCCATCTAGGTGTTCTTTTAAGCGGACACAGAATGGTCTACCCGTTTCGCCAATATATTCGTCTCCGCAAGTATTACAAGAGATCAGATATATTGTACCTGAACTCATACAGTCACCGTCACTACCGTAAGGGCAAATTACGCAGCGTCATGTTTCGCATAAAAGGTCATATAGGCGGTTATTAAGTGACGACGAAGAACATCGGGTGGTATTTCAGTTATCGCTACCGATTCCTCTAGACTAGACCTGCCATTCTTAAGCATCGTTTTATAGCTACACTTACTTCTTCGATAATGAAGGATAAACGAGGTGTTGATCAATGTCGCAGTTAATGCGAAGTCTGTCATGGAATTCGTACAAGACGTGGACAGCTGTTCTTTTTTCGAGTGGGTTTTTTGGTAGTGAAAGCAAATGAAGGCACCTTTGTTTGTGAATTTGTATTGATGTAGCAGAGATGCCTTTAATACTCTCGTCATCTGTGTGGTACTTTTCGCAAGAGATCGTCGCTGATAGTGGCGGAAAAAGACGTCCTAAAATATTTTTTTTCTCCTTAAAAAAAGAAATGCTATCTTGTCAACGTTTCTCGGATAAGAAATAAACACGTGTACACCAGAAGATGTGACCTTCGTCTATGTGCGCTAAACCTTGAGGATCAAAAGAAGCTCAGGTTCCAAAAAAAGGAAAAAAACTGGAAAGATTGGTTTTTTGGACATTGTAATCGATATTCCCCAGGATTGGCTTTCTATTAACTTCGGTATTGGATTACATCAAACTCTACCATTCATTCGAGGAAATGTGGAAAGTAGAGGAATTTCACCTACAGTAATGCAGGAATTAAACAAATCAACGTGTGTCCCTCAGCTGCCTGACCCAGTAGAATAAATTTCTAAACCATTGGCAGAGGCGTGCTTATTGTAATGGTTTCTGTTTTGATTCATAGAAGGAATCTTGGCAGTGCTATTGCAGTTTAGATCTTACAATGAAGACTAACCTGACATTTCGTACTGAATAATCCAATATAATTTTGTGTGTAATCTTCGTCGTTATTAGAAACTCCGGGATTCGTATAATGGATTCTACTTGTTCGTCACTCTCTATGATCGTTTCGTTCGTTGGGCTATGGAGTACGAGGAACAAGAGGAAGTTTTAAGCAATAGGTCTATAACTATTTTTTATCTTATTTTATTTTACTTGACGAATCTTCACGTCTACTGTGCGGATCCCAGCATTTCTCACACTCATTTCGTTTCCTCGCATCCATTGTCTACGAAGATCTTTCAACTTTACGTGTGGGTTCGGTTGCTACTTGAAGATTTTCATTTCATTTTGAATGTCGTAGAATGCTGGTCGAGTAATTCTCCCTGGAGTCCTGAGATAGCCAAGTTGGAGCGTTCCCAATTGGATTTCATAGAGTGATTTTTCCCAGAAAAGTCCGATACTAATTTGCCAACCCAGGAGAGCTGATTGACCATAAAATTGGTCGATAACTATGCAATAGCTAATATTTCGTAAATCTACTAAACAAATGGACCAGTGGTTTTCAAAATTGTTTTTTGTTTGCGATAGGAAGGAGTGTTATAGACACCTTTTATATTACCTTGTTGTTTTTTATTTTGTTCATTATTCAAAACCACTCTTTATGAAGCATTGTGGAATCGTTCACAGTACTGTCGATGCATTCACTTGCCAACGCCTCGTTGTCAAAGCAACGAGTTTCTCCCAGCATTTAGACAAAGAATTTCAAGCACGAAAGCTATACTATTTACATGTCACTTTTCAACAGTTAATTGAATGAGGACTGTCTGACTTTTATTTACTGTCTATTCTTTTTTATCGTAGAGTGTTACGTGATATACAACCAGAAGATTTCTGAGATATGAGGAAAACTCGGAAACTCAGTTGGGCTTCCAACCCGCGATTACCCTTTACAGTGTTCGCGTGCTATCCACAACACTATGCGAGACCCTTCGTTCGCACTTATCGTTCATATCGGATGAGTCGGTAACTACGTTCCTACAGTTCTGATCTAAAATATTTGACAACTTCAGAGAAAGAAAAAAAACGAAATTAGGATTTCCCATGAGTTTCAAAATCTCTCCAGGACGTCACTATTTGTGTTCTCAGAGAAAATCTTAACTTAATGCATAGCAGAGAGTCAAATAAAAATAATCCTGAAAAATTTGTCCGTAACATCTGATCTATATCTGACGTATCAAATAAATGTTGTTAATGCTATTAAGTTGTCAACTCTTGCTTTTCCATAGAACCACAATGGAGATAAAATGCTGAATGCTAAGTGCTAATGATGAGCGTTAAACCTATTGTGATAAAGTCCTTCCACTGAAGAAGCTTATTTCCACAGCTTCTTGCGCTATTGTAAAAGTTTTTTATGTTCAGAATATGTCGGATTCGATCCAAAATGAACGCGCCGTGGTCGAATTGATGCGCTTCATCATGCAGCAACCGTTGTATGTCTTCATTATTGATTTTCATTGTTATACATAGTAGCTGCCTATCGACAAAGCTGTAATGTGAGACTCGAATTGTGTTCTATATTTCTTGTCTGTCCGAAAGTTAAACAGTAGAGAAGTTTGCTGACCTAGACGTCCTTATCATAGGATTGTAGTCGAGCTATTCTCGAGTAGGCATTATTAGCTGAGGAACTTCCAGAACCATCTCCCTAGTACCACGACTTATGGCTTGCCCATCTACATTCTGCTACTGAAGTACTTCTCTTTACATCTTGAATACTGAAACGTTTTCCAAAGTGTAACATACATTGTCGGCTACGTTTTTCCTGCTTAGTAGTAGAAGAATAAGTCAAAAAATGGAGCAATGAATTTTTAGGTACTTTAATTGAGTATCGATTGAGGACCGTGGTGCTGTCCTCCTTCAGTGGAATTCGTTCTCCATGCTGTTTTCCATGTTTACTAAACACTTTTAAACCATGTAGGATAAAGCAGTAGTCAAAAACTGGTCAAAAAATGTAGTGTAGTCAAAAAATCATCAACATCAAGTTATGCTGCATAGAGGTATGGGTTTAGGTTTTCTCGAATTTGTGTTTAGACCTATCCCTTTCACACTCTATTAAACTTTCTGATCATCTCATCTGCTTCACTGGTACTATTTGGCAAGATGGTGATGTCATCAACAAAACGAAAGCTTCCCAGAAATTTTCTATTAATGTGTGCACCCTTTTCGTCTCATTTGGTCGACCTCATTATCCAATGCATTCTGGCGATAAACAACTTCTACGAGCGCTGTTGCACTATCCCTATCTTGCTTTGGTAATAAAAACCTTTTTCTAAGGGTTCTAAATTTATGGGAAACCTGAATATTCATGGTACCGTTGCTAACGTATTGAAATAGAGTTTTTACGGTTTATGGGCCACCAGTGTTGATAGGACATTCGTTTGGAGGTTTCCGGACGTTTTTGCATAGTCGGCACAAGTTATATAACAAAGACCAGGTGGTATTACCTGCGAATGTATATAACTTCAGTTGTGGCTGTGCAGATTCTTTTATTTTTGAAAGCATGTCATGTGAGTTACGGACATTGCCTGTATTTCGTGGTTCCCATAGAAATTTTGGGTTCACTGTGAGCATTTTGGAACAAAAAAGTTTTGGAGTAGAAAATCTTCGTTACGAATTGCATGTCATAGTAGGAACGGAGGTGCTCAGAGGAGGAAGAAGGATGGGTGGTCGGTTTTCTACTTTTTATCTTGAAAAAAAATTGTTTATGAGGAACGTGCTGTAGGTTTTCGCTAAATCGCGTCTTTTCGTTTCAGTGATTTTCTTCGAATTTTTGTCGGTGATAGTTGCTTGGTAATGACCGAAGGACAACTGGACTTTTCAGGCTTTTCTGTTAAACAAGGTTGGTGTTAGAGAGTCAGGTGAAGGGGGATAATTTTTATTTCCTACATCACATCCTATGGGCTACATGGATTTTGCCCTTTTAGTGATTTCACTGTTTTAGGTTGGACTGTTCCAGTCGCTTTGCAGATCTACTGGAAGCCAGTGTTCGTCATCATTTACGAAGCCAAGGTCGTCAGTGAGCTGATTATTAATGTATGTCACGTCATTGTTGTAGTCGAAACAGAAGTAACAAAGTAAATACCGATAGAAGAGCGTAGTTCCACTAAAGTTAGATTCTTCAATGCCGATTTATCAAATCTCCTAGAACTCCAGGCATTATCTGCTCTTCCATTTTCCATTTATCTTGTGTTTTCGGTACTTGTTATCTGTTCCTGGAATAACTGAGTATAATCTGTTCTTCTATTTAACCCTGTTAGCACAACAATTAGAGGTGTCCTGAAATATGCACATGGTCTTTGGTTCGATCCAGTGACGTGCTAAGCCCTGCATCCTTTCAGTATCAGCAGACTCACACTAAACTTGTCTACAACAATAAAAGCACTAACTTGTTGCATTGGTAGCCTATCGCAATTCATTGTCTATGTGGCCCAGATATGTATTCAATTACCTAAACGATGCTTGTTGGCATTGCATCCATGACGCATCCCTTCACAGATTGATCGACGCCAAGAGTTTTCTTCTTCATGCTTTATGTATGTAAAAAATTGAGTTGACCATATATTTTAAAGTCCGTAATTTTTGCAGCTTCTGAGCAGGCTTTCCCTAAACGAGAACCCTCCACATGTTGAGTTGCAGTTGGTCGCGTGGACAAAGTTCTTTCTCGAACCGTGTATTGAAAGTGCGGTAATCATGTAATCCCTGAAGCAGTTTTGCATTTGTATAGTTGTACAGAATGGAACAAAAAATAGCTTATATACGTTTAATTTAGCCGAAGATGAATTAATTACCACGTCGGATTGGTCTAGGATCCTGCACAAGTTGGTGGCTTCGACTGGATATTTTGACGTTTCATTGATCGAATCGTTAGTTTTCAGTCTAAGCTATTTAAATTTTTAATACACGACGAAAGGCTTGCATTGATTCTAATCAAAATAGTGGCCACTGTCGTGCTTCAATTTACATTTACACTGGATTTTGTTAGCTGAAATAAAAGCCATTAGAATCTTGCTGTTTTCCGTCCTTCAAAAACCGCTAGATGAGCCATCTTTATAGTTCCGTATTGCTGACCATTTTTTGTCCTTCTTGAGTGTTTAGTTCAATATATTTGCATATTTAGTTTCCAATATATTTACACATTTATAAGCACGGGGTTATTTGAAGGTTGAGTTATTTAAACTCTTTGTGAAAAGATTTTTAAGTTTCCAGAGTGATGGCAAAACTACCAAATTTATGTGAAAAACGACGTCGTCAAGTGCGACGTATCATGAATATTTCACTCTCTGAATCTCTGAACGAAGTCGATGACTCAATGAGTGTTCGAACACTCGAAGATCTTCAGCGACTTATTCGAAAAGGTAACCGATCTACAGTTTCTATCTTGGACTTCTACGCTCCACAGTTTTTCATCCACTTTGAAAGTACTATTGTGTGAAAAAGCTGAATAAAGTCTTTGGCGTTGATCAATCCCTGAGGGACGCGCCATGCATTCAACTTCGTTAAGTATCGTTGGAGGTGATTGAATGCATTTTCGTCTAGTTTCCGAACAACATTGTACATTCTCATGAATCAGCAACTAGCACTTTGTTATTCAGAATGTTTTCATATATTTATGGTGCAGGCTCTAGTTCTAGTGTAAGATAAGGGCTACATACTATTCTATTCACAACTCTGTTATTATAGATCGTGCCACGATGTCAACCACAGGTGGTGGATCTGGCGAAGACTGTTTCGTTATGTGCGATCCAGAACAGTGGTGCTCGGTGCCGTTGGGTTTGCTTCCTGGTGCATCAGTTGACAATTTCTCGCTCATCATTGACGATGAATGCATTGTCTCTCAGAGACGCGCGCAGCAACGGAACGATCTATGTACGATCGTAGAGCTCGAGTGAGCTCTTGTGCTTGAGGTGTAAAATGCTTGACCATCCTTGGTTCCAGTTCAGCAGATATCTAGGAAAAGGTCCTTTGTCGTATAACTCTGTTGTTGTTTTAAAAACCACTATCTCATATCTTATTTGTTTTGAGTGTATTTATATGGCCTTTGCAGTCTCGCCGTTGTTATCTTTTTTTGCACTTTGATTGCCTGTGGTGAAAACGTGTCTAACTAAACCAATTATTATTCGGCAGCTTTGTTCGGAAGTTGCGATTGATTAAGATAACCAATTGTACGCATTCAGTTTTTCACCATTCTTTAATGAATGATTCACGTTGGATGGTTGGTTGCATACCTATCTTTTTGTGCTACCTGTGCCAAGCAACACCAAGAGATTTTCCATGGTATTTCTTCCATTTTCAATTTCATTACTGAAGAAAGTTTCCCATAAGCTGAAAGCGTATGCTGGTTGAGACTGCAGATTTTTCCATTGCGTATGTATCCTCAGAACATTTGTGGATCTCAATATACTGGGAAGTTTTTGTTTTGATAACAGTTCAAATTCTGACATATGCAGTAAGTGAGCGTATGCACGCCTCTCGGTAGTGATGAAAAAGAAGATGGTATGAATATCTCTAGGAGATGCTTGCCTGCAAGAAATCTTGAGCTCTACGCCAACATGGGGTTGTACAACCCGCAAATAACCATCAGTTTCCGTTCGGGCTTTTGGCGATGAGTAAGAGCACAACACCTCTGAACCGAAGTTCTAAGAAAGGCTCAGCTAGTCCATGTAAGCAAAACGGCTTTACTTTTCACACGAAACTAAGTGACATACAAAGTCAATCCTTTCTACGCTACTGACATCATGCTTTTTTCTAGAGACTCGCGTTCACTTGTTAAGAGAACAACTATTAATCGAATATGAGACACTTTTATAACAGAAGAAAAATATCACTGACATTTTGTGCTCGAGCTGAAAATGCCTCTTGTCTTGGACGCATTTCTGCCGAGATCGAGGATGTTAGCAAGGTTTTTTCTTTTCAATCGACGACTATCGAAGAATGTTAGCCTTATAGTACTCGATGTCGATATTGAATTTCTTCCTCGAGCGGTCACTTATCTATCACATCTCTTTCCGTTGAAGGATGATAGCACTTCGTTCACATTTGAAAAGGACGAAAGCACGGTCGCCAAGGAGTGCGTTTTGTGCTTAGACCTATAGCGTTTTTTTTGAAACAGGTAGAATTTACAAATAAGAATTATTGCAGGGATCTCTTCAAGCAGGTCAAAATAATCCCTTTGTTAAAAAGTAGGCAAGTATTTTCTTAATTATTTGGAAAATTTCACAAGAAGCATATAAAAAAAGACTTACTGAGAACTTCCTCCCAGGCAACTGCCGCTTAGTATGTTATAATTTGTCAAGATTAGGTCAGAACATGTTCAATGGTACCGGAAACTCTACGTACTACTTGTAATATTAGTTATAGCGAGAGCGTATGGCGCAGTGGTCGGAGGTGCCCTGCGATACACACGGGATCAATCTCCGCGCACATGGCCCACCAAGCCTTCCAACTCTCCGGCGTCGGCAAATTGCTACCAAATTTGTTTGGGACGATAGCAGCACTGGCTCGATACATCCCTAACCCCTGCAAGTGATTGTAAAGACCAGATATGCATTTAATCACCTCTAAACGATGCTTAATGAAGTCGAATGTATGACGCATCCCCCAGGGATTGATCGACGTCGAGAGCTTTATTTTCTTCAATCTTTATTAGTTATAGCATCCAATTATTAACATCAACAATCAACAATTATAGCAAAGTTTATCTTTATCCTTTAGTTGATTTTGCTATTTAATGCAAATGAATCTTTTCCCATTCCAGAAAAAGTGTTTTGCTAAATTACTTTAAACTGTTGTGTGATTCTGAGCAAAGCCTTCTATCGCTATTCAACGGTACAAAAACAATTCGAGAATCTATCGATTTCGAACAATGAGAACTGCGGCTCATAGCTATTTTGTTGCAAAAAAGATAAAACGCCTGCACCGTTTCTTGCAACGAGGTCATTTTTTCTGCAATGTGAACGAAGCAGTTATGAGGATGCCGACAATAAAGGCGCTGGAACTCATACTGAGGAATAAGGTTTACGAACAAACGAATATGACTTCCTTTCTAAAAGTAATATTGCTTGGTGCTGATTTTGAAAAACGTTGGCCTTAGCCACAGTAAGTCCCATTGTTTACGAGTCACTCTCAATTGCCACTAAACATTTTGATAGCACATTTTTGAATGGACTTGATGAAATTGCAACAATACGCCTGAATTTGCGGTCGAGCTGAGCTTCTTTACTCGGTATCTTCGTCTTTCTGAAGGAGAACTGCTCAAATTAGATTGCACCTCCGCCAACTGGCAGTTCAAACTGCAATTGAAACTTACGAATCTTCCACGTAATGTACGAAGGTACCAAATATTAAGTGTGCATATCTGTGAGTGTGTGAGTACCCTTCTAACGGTTTACTGCCTCATCGTGGCTGGGAGGTGCTCATGGGTGTTGGCCTGCGATGTACAATGGGGCGATTCGCCCCCAAACTCCGTCGCCGGCTCCGGCATTTCCATCAGGAAGCCTAGCTAACTTACTTGTTACTTGAATGGCCCGTTTTCACTGGTTGTACCGGCCCCAGCACAATCTCCATTTTTCGGAGATTTGCTGGTTAAGCCACTGTGGTTCCCTGGAATCCCGAGGTCAGCCTGGCCAAAGTGTGCCCCAGGTCGTCACCACCACGGGTAATCGCAGTCCTTATAGATCGGAGGGAGATTTGCCACCGTGCGACTTTGATACCAGGACGGTGGTGGATCCTAGTATTAGTTTACTCTTAGCTAAGCTTGGGAGACCCTACCAGGGGCACGAATCCTCCCGCTGTACATCGCAGTCCGCCACCCAGGAACACCTCCCAGCCACCACGAGGCGGTAAACCGCTGGGAGGAGCCTAAGTGTAAACGAATACCAGGATCCACCATCGTCCTAGTATCAAACTAGTCGCGTAATGGCAAATCTTCCTCAGATCCACAAGGACGGAGATTGCCTGTGGTGGTGACGACCTTGAGTAGGCTTTGGCCAGACTAACCTCGGGATTCCAGGGAACCACAATTCCTTAACCAGCAAATCTCCGAAAAATGGTGATTATGTTGCGATTCGCACAACCAATGAGGACGGGTCGTTCAAGTATCAAGTATCTGTGAGTCTCATGATTCTCTAGTTAATAGATCATGGAATGGTTAATTAAGAAAATGCGCTTCCGTCCTCATATGGTGAATTGAGAATTAAATGTGAACCAAATGGGAACACGTTGCGCACTTTAGACAAGACTAGACTCAGGAGATGGGTCTCCTATGCGTACCCTAATGAATTTTATCCTTTGCATGTACAAATCGTATCATGCATACATGTATGAGTATTCCTGTATGCATGCAGATTCCATTTTTTATAAAACCACTGTGATTACCCATGAGGATATCGAAGTCCTACAAGCTTCGTATATTATCTCTGGATACCGTACTACCAAAAGCAATACAATTTAATCGCCACTCCTTGTTTCTCGACCGCGGTGCCCACTGAGCAGTTCTTGCGTGCTGCGAGTAAATCAGAATTTCAGTGGTGTTCGCTGGAGTCACATGTGACAGTTGTAATGAGGGTGATGTACGGTCCAGTTTGTTTTTTGGATAAAAAGGAATATCAGGAAAGCTTATGTTTATTTTATTGTCTTAACTATAGAAAATTGCGCATTTATTTTTTAAATTATCAAAAATGCGCTTTAGACCGTCTTCTTAACACATAGTATGTCATACTGTGCACTTGATGAGCATATGGGCACTAGAAAAAGTAGGAAATGAGCAAAAATGAAAGCTACTCGATGAGGCACGTAAACCTCACCAAGAATTCTATTTCATTATGATACGAAGAAAACATGAAAAAAAGATTCAGTAAAAGGAAACCGACACAAATCTAAGTTAAATAACTTTTACTGGAGAGTTAAAAAAGGGCAAGCTTTACCACCATTCATCGTGTTGCCTATTCTCAGATTCATACCACCTAATCTCCTAATGATATTCTAGCTTATTTTAAAAGTTTCGTTCATACTACAAAATTGCGACACTTAATAGTTAATGGTGATGTGCTCAGAATCAAACAAATGATGCTCGTGATTTGTTATTGGAGATCAGATTTATGCCTCCCAACGGTTTACCGCCTCATCGTGGTTGAGAGGTGTTACGGGGTGTCGGGCTGCGATGTAGAGCAGGGTAATTCTTCCATCTTGCGGCAGGGCCTCCCAAGCTGAGCAGGAGTTCGGCGCTTCCGTCAGGGAACACAGCTAAGAGTAAACCAATGCCAGGACCACCGTTCTAGTATCAAACTAGTCTCATGGTGGCGAGTCTCTCTATGATCCACGATGGCAACGACTTCCTGTGGTGGTGACGAATTAGGGCAGACTGGCCTGGCTGACTTCGGGACTCTAGCGAACCAAAATGGCTAAACCAGCAAAGCTCCGAAAAAATGGAGATAATGCCGAGGCCCGCACAACGGATGAGGAAGGGCCGAACAGGTATCCAAGTAAGCAGATCAGATTAACGATACAGTCTAGTTGGTCAAACAAATCACATTTGCCATCCTGCGAGATTCCACTAACAAGGGTTCACCACTCACAAAATTTGATGGGTTTTGTAAACCTTGGTCAAATGATAACACTTTCCATTACCGATGTTCAAGAAGTTTCAGATTGAGCAACTCATCGGGCGAAAGTGGGGAATACGATGCTGCAGCCATCGATAGAGTGTTCTGGCGAGACGTTCCTACGCATCTACACACCAACGAGTTCAAAGATATTGAGCAGATCTCCACGTTCCATTTGGCAAATGCTGCCCTTCGTCGTACTGAATACAACAAAAAAAGGTTAGCGTGCGTTGCACAAACAAAAGTTTGCTTCGTCAAAAACAGAGGTTAAATTTCTTTCCTTGCATAAACTCAAGAAAAAATGCTGAATGGTAAATTATCACGTGATATCACTGGTAGCCTGTGTACAGTAGTACTTCAACATAAGCGATACCTTTACTCGGTAAAATAACCAATAGCTGGAGTGGCTTCACACTCGTGTGGAAGGATAACGACATAGATCACGCATTGACCTCTAAGCAATCTCTTCTACGATGAGATACAATAAAATATCCCATCTAAAAATATTTCTAAGAGTAGTCCAATACCAGGATTCACGCTGTATTGACAACTTAGCACAAAGTAGGTTATCTTCCTGTAATCCACACCGGTGGGCGACTGCCTGTCTTGACAAGACAAAAATGCCCAGCTAATCTACCTTGGACTTTCAAAGAAAATAAATAGCTCTATATGTAATAAACTCCATTAATGGCGCAGTGACTCATATGTGGTGCACGCGTTTTCGGGCAATTTGGCCTAGATGAGCCATATGTGATGGATCTTTTCGGCTGATTCTGTCGCACAAAGCTTTTTAAATTGAGGATTTCAACACGGTAAAACCCAAGCACTTTTATTCTGTAGGCAGAGATATGTAGATTCTAATGGTTTTTACTCTACATCATGAAATTCATTACGAGCTGATATATGTTGATTCAATGTTTAAAGCGACCATCATATTCGCACCATATGACTCTTATAGAAGTCACACCGTCGCCTAAGTGTTAAACCGAATATCAATTTCAGTTGTGACGACGAAAATTTTCAAGGCTTCGGAAACATTCGAGTCATACAAACCTATGTTGAACGAGGTGTGCCGTTTGAGGTGGGAGCTACTTCCACTCTTTTAATCCTACAAATTATCCGTTCACGTTTTCTGCTTTTATGTTCCGTGTTACTCCTGTGAAATGAGTCAGGCTGGTCTAACAACCGTATTCTACATGCTGCCTTCACGGTGATTCACTGAAACACTTTGTGTGATCGAAGCCTTAATCTAACTTTAGAGACTTTAGAAACTTTATGTATGGTATTAATCTACAAGACCGAAAAGAAACGTTCAATACATCCAGCGAGGGCCTTCTTAATCAACTCAGCTCATGGCTTCTGCATGAAATCAAGTATGATCACTACAAAGGTGAATCTGTGCTCTCAATTTTGATTAATCGAACTCACATTATGCGGCCATGGCGTCCTTCTTTGTTCAAAATGTAACAAAGAATGGCTCACAACATGAGGCGTCTTCTAAGAGAACGAACATAGAAAGAGATTAGAATACAAGGTACAACATTTATATGACCCGTGTACATATATCGTGCTGATTCCAGCACTTCTATTTCCATCATTGTTTTGCATCCATTACCCAGAAAGATGCATGAACTTCCGTGTGGATATAGGTGCCGCTTGAGGATTTCCTTCTTCATGAGTGTTGTTTAGTTCGGATCCAGTTAATTCTCCATAGTTTGGGATGACCAGGCTAAGCGTTCCCAAGTTGTCGCTACAGGCGTTAATCGCCAAAGGCGGTCTTCCGACATTATGGTATGTGGGAGGGATTTTTCCGGATTAGTTTGTGGTCAACTTACCGATCCTGAAGATCAAGTAGTTCAAGAAGAGATTCCACCAATGACCATGGTTTATTCTACAGCGCAGAATTTGTATGGTAACGAATTTTCTATGATTCCTGTTCAAGACATTCCACTATAGCTCTATAAGATAAGATCTACAAGACTAAGACATAAGACACACAAGACTAGAAGTCTATTGGTTTGGAAGACACTACATCTTATACAAGCTATTAAATCTAACTGTTTTACGTCGTTTAGGAAAACTTAATTACGACACTCAGTTTGTGTTCGGTGTCGGTCGTGCGAGTGGTGGGCACACACCTGTGCATTTGCAGTCGATTATCGGTGACGATCATGGGCGACTACAGGTATGAATCTAGCATAATGCTAACGAAACACTTAGCCGATCGTCTGATTAGTTTACCCTCCTACTATTTCAATCGCTCCAGCCATGGTAATCATAGCGTTGTAAGGAAAAATGAGAAATGCCTTTGGTGAGAGGGTTACATGAGCGTGTTAGGTAACTTTGATAAGCTAATGTGAAAAACGAGATTTAAGGTTAACGGAAAATTGAACTGCAGTGTCCCGGACAGAACAGCATAGCTGAATGGTTTCTGTGATAAAATTTACAGAAGTCGCACATCTCCATCTTTTAGTAAATTTCTTAGAACTAAGATTCCTTGATTTTCCATGTGTAAATAACCTTGATCCCTTTTTTCCATCCGCTTGTACCACTTATGAGCCGTTTTAACTTTACCCTCCAGTTTCTTCTCTTCCTTTTACGATTCCCATGGAATCGACACCAGCATTATCGTATTTTCCTCTACTATAACTTTAGTGCTGACATGTTAATGATACTTTTCATACCATTTTTCATCGATAGGTCGTCTGTGGGTCTTGTAAGTATGGCTTCAATGTCCTCTAATTAAATAATAGAGGGTTTTTCAAAATAGCCTCTACTTTTAACTATTCAATCTATTACTAACTCGATCACATTAGATCAACGTCGTCAACATGAGCTACGTAGTAAATTCGGTGCGACATCAAGAAGTAGCAAGTCGTCTCAGTTTCTACGAAAAGTTCTTTGGTGGTTTAACAATAGTTTGTGCTCAGGTACGTATTCATAGAAGCCTTTACAACCTATTATCCAGACATTCTCTATGATTCTCCATCTTTGATAGAGATCGGTAGAATTTCACACAGTTGGAAACAATGTGCAATTACAAAGAGGGAAACGAAAATTTGAAAAACCACTGTCTTTGCATAAACAAGCGGAAGAAACACATTAAGCAGATGTGGCAGATATTAAGTACGCCTGCAGCGCAATGGTTAGAGGGGCTCTGCGATACAAATGTCGTCATTGGTTTAGTCCCGGAAGCGTCCAGAGCTCATCAAGCTATCTATTCTTCCGGAGTCGGTGAATTGCTGTCAAGCTTTCCTTGGAGGATAGCAGCACCGAACTCACACAGTGGTGGGCCTCAGCAAGTCACTGTATAATATAAGCCAGGTCTGCATTCAATCACTTCTAGTGATCTTAAACGAAGTCGAATCGATAGTGCACCTCTCGGGGATTGATCAGCGCCAAACGTTTTATCATTTGTCCTTTTGTCAGGTGTCATTCAACGGCATCAGCATAAACCACTTATGTAAAATTTGTCTCCTCTAGTAGTTATTTTTGAGAAAAACAAACATTAGCCGTATTTCTACAATAACTAAAGACTCACTGCAGATGGTAGACAATGAGCCGAGAAGTTTGGGTTTTGTCCACAATATCGACTACTTCGTTAATGCAGACGACGAGGACTTATTCTGTAAGACGTTTTTCTTGATTGACATAAAGATCCACCAAGGTCCAAACATACACAAAATCGTGTAGGACAAAGTGGGAAGTTGCCAAATATGGTGTCATTACGACCACTGCTTTGCAGTTTTAGATTCTATGAAATACGAAAACTATGTGACCATTGATTCTTCACCGTCAAATCTGCCTTACCTAAATGAAACGATGAACATCAAGGTGAATATCTTATTGTTTTGGTAGCTTTCTTAATTTCAGCTTTATGCCTTAGAGAACAAATACCTTGTAGGAGAATTTCTAACCTAAGAAGTCTAAATATAATGTTATAAGAAGGGAAATCTTTGTCTGAACATAACCTGTCATTTGATAGCTGCTCTACAGAAAATCAAACACGACACTTCATACACTGGAAAAGAGGCAAAACGTCAGCTGTAAAACCATTGTTTCTCTCGGAAGCTGATATAGCCTTATTCGAATCCGGATCACGACATTCCATATTTAGTATCATGTTTCGCCTTCGTTCTACAGCCATTTCGGAAAACTTCACGTTGTGAAATCCATTAAATAATCAATTTTCACTTTTACACAATTTCAAGATCACATGGCTGCAAAATCACAGCGTCTACTTTCCCCGCTACCATTACTCCACCGTTTTTCCTACTCTCATCTATTTCACTTTTCCAATTTCTTAACCTGGAATGATTCTTTTTAGATATAAGCGATGATACCAATATGTTTATAGACTTAGGAACGATAATGGTAGATCGGCTTTGCACACTATGTACGCATAATAAGTTTTACCACGATCCTTTTAGTTTCAGAGAGGTTTCGCTGAATTTCGCAAAAAGGGCCGTTTTAGAATTTGACCGTCTCGTGTTTTAGTGCAATTAATTGAGCATCTGTAGATTACCATCACCTGGGAGGACTGGTCATGTTGTTCGGCGTGTTGTTGCTCTGTGGCACTGTGCGGGCTCTACTCTAACGCCAAAAAGTGGTAAGCGTCTCCATTCACTAATGAAACTTATGTCTCTTTCAATTTTGTTTTTCCTTCAGTGACGAAATCCATTCGTATAGGGAAAGGAGAGGATTTCTTTCTGTTCTCCTATTAAACCCCGAAAAACCGGTAACTGTTCTAATCTCCAATTGTCAACTGCTCCGACTTTTTTCTTTTTCAAAACAAATTTATTCTTGTGACAGAAAACATGTCTTGTTCAAAATCCGAGACCCAAACATGAAAAAGCTGTTGATAATGACGATTTAAATAACCTGAATAGGTCCGTATGTATTTCGTTACGGGCATACCACATTTCCAAACGCTACTGTCTTGTTTCTTTGGATAAGATACAATATTGTGAAATCAAAACAGTAAAGATTTTCCGCAAGATAACAGAAAACGCAGTGAGAGCAAGAAGCCAAATATTCCATAGATGGACGGTCACTCAGTGCGCTACAGTCCTTACTCTAGTTCCACAATTACTGTTTGACGCTATTACGAACGCATCTTTATAGTTAGAAGCGACATCGAAGCACGTCCGCTTATCCTTCTTCGTACTAAATTCTGCATTGTACAGAGGGCCCAGAAATTGGTACATAAGAATTTTTGATGGGAAATATACGTAATTTCACCAATTTGTCAAACGATTCAGACGATAATTAATTATGTCCATACTATTCAGATAGGGTAGGTTAGGAAGTCTAATCATCTAATTTCAGTTGCGGCTACCAAACAAAAAAGTTTCCCACGAAATGGACAAAATTTTACGCGTGTCACCATATCGAGAGAATGGCATTGCTATATTTTCATCGTTTATTCTTAGAACACCTCGATTTAGGAAACACTTCTGGGAAGATGTGCTAAAGGTGAGCTACCAGTGTAAACTACAGTCTAAATTCTCGGCTATTCCAGCATGTGCTCAATGATAAACTTCGTGCACTGCCAGATGGTGTCGTATTCATAGAAGAGCAAGACTGCACAGAAATGCCCCAGAAGACAAATTGTTCCGTCCTTGCTGCATGCCGTGGCCAAGGCATCGACGAGGTGATGGGTATTACGATTTTTCTGGCCCGTATAACACGAACGGACAACGGGGAATATCGCTTTTAAAGTTGAATAACACCGATCAACTGGACTAAATCGTAGCAAACCGTATAACGTCCTCTTGGGTGATCCGAGCCCCAACCCTGCCCTTCCCATTATTCGCTTGGTCGCCGTTCACATGTCCACATATTGCCGCTCATATTTCATGCTCCTCAGTGCAAAACTCGGCGTTGGATCTGCTATCTAATCACAGCGACGCTACCCTCAGCCACAGCGGTCGGCACTCAATCATTTGCGCCGTAGAACACGCATTTCGAAGATTATCTCAATAACATGGAAAAATACGTGGCTTGTCAAATATTTAGGTAAAATCATAAAAACAATGCCTGTGCCTTTTCTCCTACTTTCCTTGAAAAAGTAACTTTTATTGGGATTGTCTTAGGTATATCACATATGACACGTCAAACATGCCATGATTACAGCCATCACCATCGGTTGAAGAACAAGTGATAGCGGATCCGTGCATGACAGTACCTATGACAGTACTATCGATAACTGAAAGTAGTGTCTCATTTAGGTAGAGTTCTGGATTAACACGTTTCTAAGTTCACACCGTCTTACAATGGAACATTAAATGCTTCTAACATTAGAACTAGCAATTCGTTTCGTTTTCCTTGAAACTTGAAAAAGAAGGCAACTCAATTGAAATTGAATAACTCCGTAGTATATTTAACCGAAGAAATTCATATGTTCCAGAACAGGAAAACCATATAGTGCTATGTAGTCACAACTTATATCTAGACGCCAGAAATATAGACCAACACGTAACGTTCCAGATTTGAAACGAATACAAGCTACCGCCTGCGATTGGATGGTCTAGATAAGAAACATTTACAATCGGTAAACTTAGAGTCGATTTCAAGCGAATTCTATTTGTGACATTTTTACAGTACAATTCAGGCAACATGGGAAATTGGAGGTCAATCCGTTGCTCCTTACAACTTCTTGAAAGCATGCCACCAACAAGGAATCGTTGTGCATCCGAACGCCTTCGATCTAATTCTTATTGAACCAAACGAGACTGAAGTCGTTGGCCCACTGATCGAAGCATCTACAAGCAGACAACAATTCAAAATTAAATTTTTGCTGGACACGTGAGCTTACTCCAAAGTAAAACGACGTGAGATTGACATATTTGACATTTCTTTTGCAGACAAGAAGACAAGCTACTTGAAGAAGAAAATATTCTGATGGAAAAAGTAGGTATAATAGGAGGTGGGAGATATTACGGACTCATTTCTCAATTCGTCAACGACAAATGATTCACCGTTTTCTTGATGAGCAAACACAAGGTTATTATTATACCATTTGTTCACAATGGCTGATGTTCCGGACGACTTTGCTTTCTTCAGAACCTGAAAAGGTCAAGCTGACCACCGCAATATACTCAGTCGAACACTTTCATATCGTCAACAGAAAAAACTCCAAAATGACAGACTAGATGATAGACTGATAAAGTTAAGCAAAATACTCCACTATGCGCCCATAGAGCACAAAAACTTAATGGAGACTTTTAAGCAAAAGTCATCATCCTCGCACAGGAATTTAAAACTTCAATGGCAAAAGTTTCGAAAAGTTTTAGATAAATTCCATAAATCTAAAGATGAACCACAGTGAGAGAATACCTCGTTATCACACATGATCTCACATAATATCTCAGACTAATATTTTGACATGAGTCACTTTACTCATTCATATGAACTCTGTGCGGCCGGTCCCACTCAATAAGTTGAAGACTTATAAGAGCAAAACGGTGAGTACTTTTAAAAACCTGTTTATCGTAAGGTACTTAGATGTAGAGTTCTTTCTGCTGAGATCAAGATAGTGGTTGGCCGACCAGAACACAATCAACTTGACCTTTCCAACATGGAAAGAAGCAGAGATCCGTCGAAAAGTCGGCTGTTACTAACAAGTAGTGAAGTAGATTCATATGTGTTCATCAAGAAAACAGCGAATTACCGATTAATGCCAACGTTAGTAGAAAGTCGGTCCTGGGAATTACTTCATCAACGACTATTTTCCGACTATCCGAATTATACCGAATGCAAACAGAAGTGAAAAATGAGCAAATATCATAACATGCACTCTTCTATAGCAAACGCTTTGCTATAATCTGATTGTTCCAGTTTCTATAGTCATTGTGCTAGCAGTACTAGTTCTGATCCACAACTACATGCGAGAGAAAGGAATAACCGGTACAGGAGAACGGAGAAGGAAAAAGGAAACATCAGAAAATCAAGGAAAACGAAAATGAGATAAGAAATCAGCGTGACGAAGCAAGCAAAGTCACCTCATCATTAAAGTGCATATAAAGGAGGATTAAGCATGTTTTTTACTTACTGTGGTTCTTTTTTGGAATATTATTATTTTAGTTGACCAATCACCTAAAATTAAATAAAGTTTGTCAGCCGCCTGTGGTGGGTGTATACTGTGAGAATAGTGTCTACATACCGAGTAATTGAAATTGTACTCACAGTGAAACACACTCTCAACACATCAGTTTTTCCTTGTTCGAATTAGCTCAACTGAACTACCACCAGGAGGAAGTTTCCGTTTTCGCACCTGAGAATGTCACAATGTGATTTCCGAAGTTTATTCGAAAATCAATAGCGATAGTCGCCACTACACCAATCCATACTCCATAATCCAGTAAACAACTATTTTAAATAACACGAAACCTACCAACAGTGGATTAGTTGCAGTAGATGTGTCAATATATGAAGTAATTCGACGAGTCGTACTCGGTGCTCCCTCTTCACCAGTCAGCTCCTCAGAATCAAGCCCACCTTCTGCAAGCGTGGAAATCCGCATCCGATTTTCAATTTCGAAGGGCTAAATTTAGCAGAAAAAGTTTAAATTTCGAGCTTCTTAAAATACAAGACATTCTGGAAATATAGGTATGGTTAACAACCATAAGACACTATAGAAACACCTGTTTCCCTTCCTCGACAAGCCTATTTCGCAACGTTTCGAGCTCAAACTCTGCAGTTTGTAATGTCGATTTCAACTCTTGTAGGAGAACTATTTGCGACCGAAATTCGTTGTATGCGGCCACGATTGCCTCGGAACCCATAGGATTCAGTTCTAAAAAGATATATTCTATGCAGAACACTGAAATATCTCCTATCTGTCCTAAGGATCCCGCTGATTTTTCGACAACTTCCAAGACTTAAACTAGAGTACTTAAGTGCATGAAGAGTCGGGAAATTTATGGAAATGAATTCACCCTAGGTCCCTAGTGATATATATGTATATATAAAGAAAAGCGTAAAGCTCTCGGCGTTGAACAATCACTTAGGGATGCGCCATGCATTCGCTTCGTTAAGCATCGTTTGGAGATGATTGAATGCATATCTGACCATTACAATGATTCGCTGTGGTCTACCAGTGTATCAGGCCAGTGCTGGTATCCTCCTAGACAAGTCTTGTACCAATTTTTAGACCCCGAAGGAATGGAAGGTTTGGTGAGCTTGGGGCGTGGTGATTGATCCCATGTATATTGCGGGGCGTCTCCGACCACTGCGCCACAAGCGCCCTTACCGTCAACAACAAAACCTATAACTGACAGGAACATCGTATTACTTCGTGTCCTTCGACGACAAAAAGCAAAAATAAAATACATATAAAGCAAAAATACATAAAATTAGCTTTTCACAACAAGTTCACCGCAAGTAGAGATATGCTTGTTTGACAGTTAGAGGCCGAAAGGTTCTCACCCTTTACGTGAACAATACTGTCGCGAATATGTTGGATCAAAAACGTGAAAAGTACAGCAGATTATTCGAAGAAATGTCAATAAAACGTACCAAGTTTACACTTTTTCAGAACAACTTCAATATTCTTGAGCTTTTTTTGTCCAATATTCGTAGGCAGCTTCATCTCTTGACTACGCAGATGGGCCCCTGCTGACTTAAACTCCGGGAATCTAATAGCAGAGACAGAAATGTCCATCTACAAAAGACAACTATGAGAGGTGACAGTTCTACCAGAAAGTCTTGCTCTATAGAATTGAAAACAAAGTAACATATAAGAGAGGAAACCAACGACTGCATTTTAACAACTTACAGGATTGAAGCTGATATTTCCAGACGTGGTAGCCGTAGATGAACCACCCTTTTGACGGAATATACTTTTCTTTTTACCCATCGCTGGCGACATACACATACCGCTGTAATAAAATATTTTAAAAAAACAAGAGCTCCTACCATCTCCATACCTTGTCGTTCTTACTAAAGAAAAAGGTTCAAGTATGAATTGAAACTTATAAACACTAGCTGGTGAGAAAAATGACTAGAAAATATTTTCTAACATGAAGTACTGTGTACCAGCACCGTAGGAGACGTACCTCACTGATGGACTGGCCGGTGCCTCTGCCATATTGATGAGTTTCTGCAGGTCTTGGGCTTTCTTTTCACGTTCTTTTTTCCGGATTTCAATGCGCTTCAATTCAGCGAGAAGCATCTCTTCTTCTTCTAGCTGCAAACTTGAAGCACTCATGAGCATCATATCACCATACGTTTCATAAGCAGATGACGAAATAAGTAATACTACTCATTACTATATAGAAATCGCAATGGACCACACAAGGGAAGTCGATGGTACCAACCTGCTCCTTAGTTCGATTCCACTGCTTAATTAACTGCTCTTTACGCCTGCGTTCATGATCAGCATCAAAGCAAATGGGTTCGCTCGTAGGATCCTTAAGTAGTCTTTTAAATCGGAATATTGAACGGAATGCAAATCAAGGACATCATGTGAAGGGGCACTGAAAGCGAAATTTTAAAAAAAAAGTAAAAGGAAGAAACCTTCCAACGGTTTACCGCCTCATCGTGTCCACGCTTTGTTCCTGGGTGTTGGGTTGCAATGTACAGCAAGGGGATTCATATCTCTCAGCAAGGTATCCCTAGGTGAGAATGAATCCGGCGTTTGCATGAGGAAACCTAGCTAAGAGTAAACCAACACCAGGAGCAACCGTCGACCTAGTATCAAACTAGTCGCATGGTGGCAAATGTCTCCGATTCACAAGGGCGGCGACTGCCTGGGGTGATGATGACTGGGGAAAGACTTGGGCTAGGCCGACCCCAAGACTCCAGGAAGCCATAATAGCTAAACCAACAAATCTCCGAAGAAATGGAAATTTTGCGGGGACCCGCAAAACTAGTGAAGATGGCCATCCAAGTACGCAATTAAGTAAAAAAAGGTGTGGCGAAAAACGTACCTTTAGAAGGGATAACTCGTTTGTAATCGCATAAAACCGATCCTTTAAGTCTTCCATTGATCTAAAGCCATACTTCTCCCTATCGTAACGGTCATGGACAATGGGCCAACTAAACGGCGATTTTAAAATGCACAAACAATAAGCAGAAATGGCATTCTAAAAACCCTTTCGTAAACACCCACCGAATGTCAAAACGCCGACACACATCGAAAAGATGCCTTGTTTGCTCCAAAGTCCAATTATCCACCTTGAGGTATTTGTCATACTCTTCATCGGTGAAGTCGGGAATGTTAATAACCTTGAAATAACCAGGTTCTCATTCAAATTGTTCAACACATCGATGAATTGGAATTTCAAGCATGGTTCGTTGAACAACAAGAGGGAAACTGAGGACTTACTTTGTTAAATTTTGCGAATGGATACGGTTCTGGGTTATCCAATTTGTCAACTCTCTGCCAATGATACAACTGAAGAGAATCACTGCGAGCCTCGTTGATGAAAGACACCCATTTGTACTTACGAGCAGGACGCCCACCTAGCTGCAATAAAAAGTGGACCACTTGGAGCAAGCAAGTAGAATTTTCACCACTTCGAAGAGTACGATGGACAATAATCTTTCTTTATAAAATACGTTTCCACCATATTGAAAAAATTTCTGGAGAATTCACTAAAAGTTTTCCTCGACCACAATTAATAAGGACGCTAATAGAGTCATCGAGAGATAGAGATACAGAGATACAGGGCGAGAGAGACCACATACGATCTCAACAGACTTATAGCGTCAGAAAAACATTTAAACAAGCAGATATAATCGAGGCTAGCTGATTAATGATGATTCGACCTCTAAACAAAAGTTTTTATGAAATGGACGCTTAAGCAACATGTGGGGATAATTTGGTAATGGAAATATCGACAACTTCTAGGACAAGCTTCAGCAATTCACCTTGCCAATGGAACGCTCCGATAGGAAAGCAAGGAGAAAGGACTAAAGACATAGAACGAAAAGCTAAATACTAAAGTGTCCAGACTTTCCCGATTTGAAATTTACCTGAGCGTTCAGTTGGCGAAAACCTTTTCTAAGCTCTGTTGGGACCACCGCGCCAGCCTCCTTCGTCTCGGCATTGCCAATCAGGTTATACAACTCACGATGCATTTTCTCCGGACGTTTGAAGTTCGAATCCGAACGCCGTGTTGTTGACTATGATGGAGACTAGCACTATCAAGTGGTAAAAAAAACTACTTAAGAGCGAAAAAAAACAAGGATGAAAAGAAGTCAGTAGGTAAAATGGGGACAAGAAGCAACCAAACCTTCTTTCCTATGTTCGTTAACGACATCGGCTTCACGGAGACCTCATCTTTCTTCTTGGGCTCCCCAAGAATCGACTTCACATCCCCAATCATCTAAAAGTTTAACAATTCACTACAGATTCCAAAACATGTCAATGAAGAGCTGTCTTCAAAAACTCCTACGCATAACAGAACACCAGAACATTCCCAATGGATTTTCTCAATGGATAACGCTCCGAACTAAGCCAAAGAAAGCTTCTAATCAAGAAGATGTGAGATACCAGTGAAGAAATTCGAGAACGAAAGGAAGGAAAACAGGAAGATAATGTTTACATGCCTTTTTTCCCAGAAAACTATAATTTTCAGTAGCCAATACGTGGAAATTAAACATATCCTAACCCTAGGAGTGCTCAAATTAAAAGACACTTCATAAGGAAAGCGGAATAACAATCCTGAGACTACTCGTAACGCTTAAAAGTTTTCCATACACATAGTTTTAAATAGGATTTAAACGCGGGCGACGTGCAGGTCTTGCGGGTACTGTAACACGCGTTCACTGAGGATTCGATATCTACGTGTTCATTGTCGCTTTGTCCGGGTTGCGGTTCATATTTTAAACTCATTGTCAGATTTCGGAGGTTTCTTTTTTCTGTTCTGATGGGGTTTGGCCATTCTTGTCCTCTATGCCATGTAGTACTTATCGCCTAGTTCGTTGTCCTTAACGTATTGCCAGTACTTCGATGGATTGCGTGTTCTTCCCCTATTTAGGCGAATCGATGTTCTAATGTTATTGTTTGACAATTCGTGCATTCTTTAATGACTATAGATTTTAGCCATCAAACTGGAACAAGAGCACAGAAAAGCTTGGACAAAAAGATAGCATTGGTTGTTTTCGAAACTCGCAGGTACTCATACTAAGTTTAATCATGGTAAGTCTCTTTGCTTATTGAAAGAAGTAGCCTCCATTGAATGACCTCTGCTGCATGGTCTGGATTATTCTGTAAGTCTCTGGTGTTTAATATTGCTTGTAGGCTGGGATCGCATACAAGAATGAGAAGCCTTTGACCGACAACACTGAGCATCGCATTCGGCTCACATTAACTTCGCAAGATGTGAAGTCTCTCGAGAAAGGTGGTATTGTGCTTAAATTTAGGCCAAATTTTGTAAATCACTTTCGTTACTACAGAATTCAAATCGGTAGGTTTTTGCAATCCTGAATAGAATCAGTGGTATGTTAGGATGTCGAGGTATGAGCAAAGCTCGGAATCTGAGGTGGGCTTCCAATCTGCAGTTGCTTTCCGGGATCCTACGTTCTATATACGCCACCAACCGAAACTCTTTGCCTTCCTCTCAGCTATTTTTTTTTCTACTCTAACTGTGCTATCAGCAGTCTGCCGTGAACGGGAGTAGTCTGTGGAGCAGAGGCCGCCATTAAACCCAAATGACCTGAAACTGCAGTCGAAGCCATATTGCCCATACATTGCCTATACTTTTTCCATGATAAGGTGTGATGGCAGCAAGTAGAAGTTAAAATATAACTTGTATATTGTTTGTTCGAACTATTCTCTTTTATTTCATTGTTATAGGAACAATTTTTTTTACTGAACCATGCATTACCATGAACTAGTGGATCTGTATGGATATTATCACATCTTGTTTTCACTTATTACACAGTTGTCATATTTAGGTGTGACCCCAAGAATTGAGCTCGAAATACCAACAACAGACCCATTAATTTCATCTGGTTGTGGAACCTAGCGCGTATGGCGCATTAGTTGGAGGTGCCCTGCAACACACACATGGAATCGATCCTTGCGCCAATGTTCCACCAAGAGCCTTCCATCCCTCCGGGGTCAGAAAATTGGTACCAGACTTGTCTGGGAGGACAGCAGCACTGGCTCGATGTATCGGTAGGTCTCCGCAAGTCATTGTAAAGGCCAGACATGCATTCAACCGCCTCGAAACGATGCTTAATGAAGTCGAATACAAGTTGCATATCTCAGGGATTGATCAGTGCGGAGAGCTTTATCCCTTATTCTTCTATGGAACCTATCAACTCGTTTTTGTCAAAGCGAAGAAACTTTCCACCTTTTCTTTATACTAATCACATGAATGAGAATTTAATGTTTCATTGCATATATATATATATATATATATATTTCATTGAGTCGCGGTTCATGGTCTCGTAAGGTACGACGCTACCACGCAGTTAGCTACTAGTTTTCAGAAGCTTTTCTTTCATGGGCTGTGAGTATTTTACCCATCCTTAACAACAACATAGGAAACATAAAGAAACAACCGAGCGGAAATAACCTACCAGCGAACATGTGAGCCATGAAATCTGGATGTGGAAGTCTGAGAATAGCTCCTTTTGGAGAGTGTTCGTGTTATTCATTCTGTACGCTGTTTCCCATTCAATTGTAACTTGGAGGTTGGCTGTTATTCCCATTTCTTGGTTTATTAAGAGTTCAGAGGAAGCTTACCGATTAGCGTTTTATCAGGGTCTACTTTCTTTTCTTTCTTCTTCAACGCTTTCGCCACCCTCTATATTGATTTAAGTGCATTTTTTTCTGGCTGTTTATTTTGCAACACAGGTTTATTTATGTTAGTACTCTTTTGGGGACTTTAAACAAAAAAATATTGTTCCACTTGTGGTCTGAGAGGAGCAAAATTCCAGAGTTAATATTCACAACGACCTTTCTTTTTGACGAGTTAGTTCGTTAGGGCAGTGAAACTCCTGCTAGCGAGGAAGCATTAAAACTTTCTTTTCCGAACAACCTTGCTATCGAGTAAGGTAGTGAGATATTTCTGCTGAAACATTGGATTCTTGTTCATCAGTGTACTTCATAACGGCGTGTATTTGGCAACACTACAGGTTCTTAGGTGCCTTGTGTTTAAATATGTTTTCATACAATCATCAAAAGTGTTTAACAACCTGGTACAAAAGTAATATGCTCAACATATGTAGTGAAATCCTGTGCCAAAAGCTAGTAATGTTGTGGTTGTATAATGAACACGTTTCGTTTTGCAAAACATAAGTTGTTGATAGCACCGATAGAGTAAAAACATGACTGAGAGAAACTCTAAGTAAAGGTCCTTGGCTGATGTAGTGGACAGAGTATCTGACCCCGGCAAGGCATTCAGAGTGCGAATTTCACCTGAAGTTGCGTGTTTTGCCCTGATCTCAGGATCCCTGTAGTTATGCTTCAAACCATTTCTTTTCCTGTCATGAGGGAAAGGAGAATTGGCAGAAAATTGAAGTGAATCTCGAAAGCGGCAACTGGTTTTGCATCGTGTGGCTCCTTTTAGGCTTACGTCGCCCATAAGTTTTGTTAGGTATTTTAACGGTAAACATTCGTATTGGTAATAGTCGTATTTCTAAGTAGAAGCAGTTGTAGTGTGCGCACAATTGATCGAAGGTGCCAAGAATGAGAACCTTGTTGTGAAAGGTCCCATTCGCCTTCCGACAAAAGTACTCCGTATTACAACTCGCAAGACTCCCTGTGGAGAGGGTTCCAAAACTTGGGATCGCTTCCAGGTTAGCCTTCAAAGCTATTGCTCTCCAAATTTGAATGTTTTAGTGTTGTGTTGTCGATGTCTTAACTTATTTTAACCATTCAGATGCGCATTCACAAACGTCTTATCAACCTCCATACTCCTGCAGATCTCCTGCGCAAGATAACCTCGATCTCCATCGAGCCTGGAGTCAACGTTGAGGTTACTCAAGCTAACTGAAGAAGCAGAGGTGGATAGAACTAGAACTTGTTTGGCTGCCTTGTTCCTTGTTTTTTCGTCATGCAAAACGTTTTGTTGTTTTGTTTTCGTGTATGAATGATATTAATGAATGTTAATTCTGAGGAAATTCGGATGCTATGGAATTTTAGCTTGCACATTGTTGTTATCGGAAATGCTAGAATCGCATTCATTAGTCACAAATGAAATGTAGCCTAGAATTAGTTTTGGAATTGAGAAGGAAAACCAGACCTGTGGTAGAGTTTAGAACTCTCGGCGTTGGTAAATCCCTGAGGGATGTGCCATGTATTCGGCTTCATTAAGCATCGTTGAAGGTGAATGAATGCATATCTAGGCTTTGCAATGACTCGCGTTGGTATACCAATGTATGGAGCCAGTGCTACTGTCCTCTCAGACAAGTCTGATACCAAATTGCCGATTCCAAAGGGATGGAATGCTTGGTGAGCCTGTGGCATGGGGATCGACCCAATGTGTATTGCGGGTAGTTTACGACCACTGTGGTATACGCGCTCTTTTGGGCCTGTGGCATTCATATGGATTTCAGAGGAGTATTAAAACAAAGCCTCGAAATCGAATGACCAATTCTTGAAAACCGCCTTTTCCTCAGTGTTGCGTTACCTTCTGTCCATCGTGAGGTCAGGTGGTCTAATGTTGTGAGGGAAATCGCTTCCATTCGGAATCCGCATGAAATCGTGTTCTATCCAAAAATTACATCTTGAGTACATAATCAAGGTGCTAGTTGCTTTAACACATTTCTCCGATAATTGATTAAAAAAAAGAAAGAAACGAGCACTGTTTGTGATGAGTGCAGAGTCCTTGAGAAATTCAAGGTCTTATCGCGATTTTCTCTAGTATAGGCGGGCAGTTGTACTGGGATTTGGTTGTGGCTCGAATGAAGCCTAACTAGATTGGAAAGAGGCCTGTATATTCTTGTCTCAGTCTTATATGGATACTGCACTAGAACATGGTAGTCAATGAAGGAGATATTACGCAGGCTGTTCTGGGTGTGATCATGATTCTCGACATCCTGCCTGCGAGGTTGGGCTTCGAACCTGGTTTTTGTGAACCCAACAATCTTTGTCTCGGTTATGCGGTGCCGATAATTTCCGTCTATCTTCTAAGAGCTTATGGCAACCGAATTTTGATTGGTATTTTATGAATGTGTCGTTTTCTTGTTTAGCAATCGCGAGGTTTTTAAACAGCATACATTTACTTCCATAAAAAAACACAATACAAGCTGTTCACATACTGTTCAGCTGTTCTAAACTTCCTAATTGGTATTTTATTTTTAATTTTCCAACTTTTGGAAACCAAAACCTATAGTTTTCGGTTTTATGAGTCACAAGTTACAAATTTCTGTAAACATCATCCAAATTTATCCACACTACTAAGACAAAATTCCAAGCTTCTGCTATTCATGAAGTTATGCACAAGGCATCAGTCTGGGTTTTCAAGACTCCCAGATAATGTGCTTTTTGAAGTACGTGAAAAAGTGGTAGCCAGTTGGCAAAGAGCCCTGTAACTCCCACGACCGACTTTCTATTAACCTCGGCATTGATCAAGTCTTCGTATTCTTGTTGAACAAACGCGAGGTGTTATTTTTATTCTTTATTCACGAATAAGCTGTTCCGGTGGATTTCGCTTTCCTCAGAGCCTGGAAAGGTCAAGTTGACAGCAATCTGTTCGGCCAAACACCTCCATAACCAAACAGAAAACGCTAAAGCAAAATTTCAATCACATTGAATACAGAGTCTTTGCACACTCGCCGCTTTCTATCAGTTTCCACTGAGAATGTCGCGTGGAGACCAATCGCACAGGATTCACATGGAATCGTAATGTGCCCCTCCCATCAGAATAACAGTCTTATATACTGCCCTATATCACGCGTGATAATGAGGCATTCTTCCCTGCGGTTCATTTTCGGATTTCTGGAATTAATCCAGAATGCCTCGAGAGTTTTGCGCGCTTGTGTTCTTGATTCCTGCGCGAGGATCGTGACACGTACTTCAAAGTCCTCCACGTTAAATCTTTGGGTCCTACGCGTGCCTAGCGGGCTATTTGGCTAACGTTTGCCGGCTAGGTGTTCTTTTATGCGGACACAGAGGACTCTGCCCGTTTCGCCAATGTATTCGTCTCCGTACGCCTTACAAGAGATCAGATAAATTATACCCGAGCTCATGCAATCACCGTCTCTACCATTAGGGCAAGTTATGCAATTCTGCGTTGCACATAGACGGTCATATAGGCGTTTACGAACTAGATGGTGCCTAAGATTACTCGGTGGCATTCCAACTACGTTTACCAAATTCTCTAGACCAGCCTTCTTAAGCAGCATTTTATAGTTGCACTTACATAATTTGAGGTGAAGGGTAGGATAAACGGGACCTTTCTATCGCTAGAGTTGTCGTTTGGGGCCTAGGATTTCCCCTACACCTATCCCGAGCTACAGTTTCGTAGCCATTAGAAATGACTATTTGCTGCACCAAGTTCCGGAACTCCTCTCTCTGCTCTCTTCCCGTGCACACGTTGGTTGCTGCTCGAAACATGTTTCCTACAAGCACCCTTTTCGTGTGAGAGGGGTGAGAGGAGAGGTAATGAACCGAGATGTCTTAACTACTTGGCTTTTGGTACCAGTAGGCATTTTCTAACAGGTTAATTTGGACGTTCGGGAATGGAAGCCATTTTTCTTTCGATTTCTCTCGGGTGAACTTGATATACTCTGACTGTGCATTCAACAACTCTAAACATTTGTCCATTTCCTATAACTTAAATGATGCTGAGATAACTTCTATAATCCTGAGATATTTGTAAAACTCCAGACCGCAGGTGTCTGCGGTGGGGAACAAACGCGCCTTTGCAGAGACCAACGCGTTCACCACCACACCATGCAGGTCCTTCGTTTCGCCTGTCTCTCAGCTAGTTCTATCGATCTTTTGCCATCAGCAATCACCTGTCAACGGGATTGATCTGAAGAGCTCAAATCGGCATAGAACCCAGTTAAGCTGAGGCTATAGTTATAACTTTATTAACTTTAACTTTATTATAATTATAGCCTCAGCTTAAATTGATTCAATGCCGATTTGGGCTCCCCAGATCAATCCCTTTGACGGGTGGTTGCTGACGGCAAAAGATCGATGGAGCTACCTAAGAGACAGGCGAAACGAAGGACCCGCATGGTGTGGTGGTGAACGCGTTACTACACGGAAAGGACAACAGCGCGTTCGTTCCCCACCGCAGATACTTGCGGTCCGGAGTTTTTCAAATATCTTAGTATTATAAAAGATAGGTTTCGCAACATACCCTGACGTTAAAAAGAATAGGCAGTAAATAAAAAGGTTAAGATGCTGAGATATTTGCAAAACTCCGGACCACAGGTGTCTCCTATGGGGAACGAACGCGCTATTGCCCTTTCCGGGGCCACACCATGCGGGTCTTTCGTTTTGCCTGTCTCTCAGCTAGTTTTTTATCTGATATTTGGGTAGTTCATATAAGATATTTATTGTATGTATTCAGTCACCTCCAAACGATACTTAATGAAGTCGAATGCATGACGCTTCCTCTTAGGGCTTGATCAACGCCGAGAGCTTTATCCTTATTAGCCTTTCTGCATGTTTCGGGTTTTGAGCTCCATGTTCTTGGCTAAAATGATGTTCCATTGTAGAGTTATTCTGGTAGAATGTTTGGTTTCGGTCTTTTTGTTTTCTAAATAGCTTTATAAATGTGTTGCTAATGAGCAGTTTCAACAATTACCGATTATTGGAATGACAAAAATTTGCGGAACAAGTTTTCGGAGAGATTGGTAGCCTTTACATTATTATTCCTATGGAAATTCGTTTATCAACGTGGTACTCTTGGTAGACTCATTTGCTTTCCATATAATGAGGTCATTTCTTTCAAAAGGATTTTCATACGTGGTGATTTTTGTTTTCTAAATTTGTGGGTGCCTTTGCTGTCCACTTGTTCCAAATAGCTTTCAGTTTTACATGTCAATCACTGTTCGAGCAAAGTTCGAATTGTAGAGTAGAATGATTAGAATGATGGCTCACATCAAACATAGACGACAAGAGCGTATGACTCCCATGCAGTGTTTCTAAAGTACAATAATCCATGTTTAATAACTCGTTCAAAAATTCCTTACATTTGGAGTTAAATGCCTTTAAACAACGAGCGGTGAAAACCGGGTCCGATCACATCAGATGGAAATGCCTTTCTAACCAAGACCTTTTTGGAATAAATTACAAAGGATGAATCGTTCGGCTTTCATCACCTCTAAGGAATGCGCGATGCAATGTGACGCGACCACAAGCGGTGGGTGGAGGGGTTAATCGCGGCCGAAATTCGACTTTGTGCTTCACTGAGATGCAGGTGGATGCAAGAGATGGAGTCACTATTTGTGCTGGACCTGTTTGGCACGTGCTCTCTGTGTTTACGAAGACTTATTCATGCGTACGTGCGTGGCTGTATTCGAGTCAATTCGGCCAAAAGCTTGCAATGAAGTGACAGGGAAGTATACGGGAGGTGGTTAGGAGTCGCCTCCAACAAATAAGCTCCATGTTCACTCTGGGAGAGCCTGGCAAGCTACCCGTGAGTATACCTAACTCCAGATTCAGAGCTCAGCTAGCTATATGTGGTTATCAAAAAGCTAAACACAGTAAAATAAACGGGCCTCATTCCCCTGACTCCGAAAAAGCCCCAATTGGGCAGCGTTGAGTAGCGCGAGTACGGAGAAGTCGCTAAAATCTCCTGCCATTCTAGACTGCCCAAATTGAAGATTTGTACCAAGGATACACGCATATTTGCATCCGATTCCTTGATGGAAGTCTTGATCGTGCAGGCAAGAAACATAAGGTGTGACGTTATCGGACTGTCTGAGACGAGAAGGCTACACCCATTCAACGCCATCTATAACGCCGAAGAACTGTTCCTCGGAACAAGCGACAGTAGATTCGGCGCAGTCGGCGTTCTTGTCAACACGAGTTTGGCCATAAACAACGATTCATTTGAAAAACTAACAAATCAAATCGGACGTTCACGATTGAAGACATGTTATCAGCAAAGAGAAGATGATGTATGGAGTATGGCAGCAAAATTTTTTGGCGATGTGGTATCACCTTTCCTCATCTCTCTTTTGACGTCAATGTTAATATCGTTGTAGAATGGTGATATTTTTTTGTGGCGAAACTTTTATACAACTTACAAAGGATCTATAAATACTAAATAGGGAAGTTCTAGGTGTCCAGAGCTTCCATGACTATCTCAACTGATTCAAAACCCTTCCTCAAGTCGATGAAAGTGATAGAGAGCAGTCTTTTCTACTACCGTAATGCTTCCATGAGTGTTGTTATCGTGTGTATGTGGTATGTCTATCGCACTGAATACTTTTCGAAACCATGCTTTCTCACATGGCTGTCCTTCGTTCAGTATTCTGACAATCCTGTTTAGCATCGCGCTAGAGCAAGGTTTGTGGAGCACAGACAGTAAGCTGATTGGGAGATAGTTGCCGATATCGTGTAGGTCACCCTTCTTGAACAATAACACGGTCTTGCTGGTCTTCCACTAAGTAGGGACCCTGCATTCAGACAGATAACGTGTGAAGAGCCGAGCCAGTGTGTTTACGAGACTGGCGGAATGTTCTTCAGGTGTCCTGGTCTTATCGTGTCCCGACCTGGTGTTCTTCGATTTTTCACCTACGAAATGGCATGCCGGATTTCGGAAGGGAGAACCGGTAGTACAACATATCCATCCTCCTTTATTTCATTTGATAGAAGGTGGATGTGGCTATCGAAGAGATCAGAGTAGTATTCGTGAAAGATTTTCCCCATTTCTGGACGCTGTAGCTGTTCCGTCTGGGCATCGAAGTGCAATCATCTTGGTTTTGTATTTGGCAAAGCTTCGGTGAGCTTTGTAAATGCTTTTCCCGGCCTCTCCAGCTTCGATCATAACTGCTGCTCTTCTCTCTTTAAGATCTTCTTTCATCGTCTGTCTATATTGCTTTGCAAGTTCGGACGTAAGTTGGTGGTTGCCCTTACCTCAAGCGATTCCGCGCTGGTGTATCAGCTCGAGCGTTTCTGGAGACAAACGTCCCCTGGTGACTTTCGAACTCTCAAAATTCATAGCGTTAATGTGGAAATGTTGAACGAGTCGATCGTATTCCTCGTCGATGCTGTCGAGAACGGCATCTCCAGGAGCCGGCTAGTGAATTGAATAAATCCCAGTTTAAAGTGTTTTTGGGACTACGTTTTTCGAATTTATCGGCCTTTTCTCCTTTCCGCGAGGAATGAAATCTTACACGAAAGATGCATTGGTCTGATTCCTTGTACAATTTTGGGACAGCAGTGACATTGGTCAGGTAACCTTTCGATTTACTATGATGTGGCCTATTTCTTTATGGTACTCTCCATTGGGAGACTCCCACGTCCATCGTTGAGGGTGGGGCTTCTGGAATTGCTGGTTGCCATGAATTGTCTTGGTAGTCATGGTAAGTAAGACAGCAGCTTATCTTGCTCGTTCCATTGTAATCCGTGAGTTCTAATGTGACGTTCCTCTTCTGACTCCAATCTTTGTAATAGTTCCCAAGCTCGACTTTCTCTTAACCTCGGCATTGGAATATGAATGTGTCGTTTTCTTGTTCAGCAATCGCGAAGTTTTTAAACAGCATACATTTACTCCCATAAAAACACAATACAATACAACGCTAGCTGACGTTTCGGCAGTATCGCCTTC